>JARDVA010426071.1:0-11132 GCA_030265315.1 Mopalia swanii | reverse complement strand
CCTAAGATTAACAGATTATCCTATACAAGCAATAACCTAAGATTAACAGATTATCCTATACAAGCAATAACCTAAGAAGGCCGGCTGATTGTTAAGTGTTTCCATATGGTAAATGCATATAATTTGGACTAGGCCTATATATTTTAAAAAGACCTAAATCGGTTTACATTTGATTTGATTTATTGATTGGTGTTTTATGCCGTGCTTATAAGTGTACTTCACTTATATGATGGCGGTGTATTCAAACAATAATTGACACTAGCAGGACCATATAAGTTATTTTGATATTGCATGTTGGCCAAGTTAATCAACCTTTTGTACTGTCTTTTGCCAAAGAATTTGGTGTTCAGAAGATATATCGATATAAACCTGTATATATATATGTTATAGGCCTAGGCCTATATGGACGTGAAGTCCGTCAGTCGATGGTTCCCAAAGCAAAGCTTCACATAGCTAAATTTGTTCGTTCAATGCTAGTTTCAAATGTAGCCTATAATATAACGATTCCTGCCCACTTAATTTGCCACCCCAAGCAGGCCTACATGTAATAAACCCATACACATTATTGTAGAGAAAGCCATGCTAGCTTGCCTCGGCCTATAGGTCTACCAGGTATATATAACTTGAGCCAAAAAAAATCGACAAATTATTCAAACAAGCAGCTCCAAACTAAGAAAGACTACGCACTGAATATTATGTTGGTTTGAGATTTTAGCTGTTTATCAAGTTTGTGACGTTTCCGATCATTCAAGTGTCGAAATTATAGCCTACCGAAAAGTCGAATATTGTTAATAAACAAAAGTTAGATTCATAATAGCCTATATATCTTACATAAGTGCTCATTTATGCATCTCAGAGTTAAACAATAGGCCTGCGGAGTGCGGATATAAGTTTGTTAAAGCTATTTCTAATTCATTTCCAAAGTAGATACCGGTATTGTAGGCCTATATATATTGCATCTAAATACAAGTCAGCCAGTCGCTGCATGGTGGACCTATAGCTATCAGCATATATAACATTTCGAGTAGGCATTGTTGGTGGGTGAATGAGGTGTAATATAAAGCAGACAAACAGTCCTTGACAAGCGCTACAGAAACATTATTTGACTGCTAGAACCAGCGTATATATCAACACATATAAAGGCTGAACGCGATGACCTTGTGTACTGTTCTAACCCCGTCTTAACAAATAAACAGAATATTTCATTCACCCTCAACAGCCAATCTGTGGCCAGTTTTGAGCTTAGTCATACAAGTGATGTCAAAATCGTCACAGACATTTTAAACCAATCAAATCTTGATCGGGTGACCTCTACGGGGGGATTTTCCATGTAGATTATACTAAAAATAACATCTCCATATATGGCAGACACATTCGAGCACCGTAATGTCTAGCTAGTAAATGCCGAACAAATAAACACATCTACGTCCAAACAATTTTAATAAATAGACTCCAGATTCCGTTTAATGAAGACATGTGAATTCATAAAGAACTTACGGTGTATATTCTTTATTCTGTTAAGCATATAGTTTAGCAGTTCAATCTCAATTTAAGAGAGTTGTTTTACTCCAGGTCTTCGAGTACGAAATGGTATTACGGTTCTCGAAACCCATTAACCTAGATTTAATGTGAGTACGTTCTCTGAACAGAATATCTTTCGAAGAATTTGTCTCTTGTGTTAATATAACTTCTGGTCAACAACATATATTTCTCATAACAGTTTTAACTCGTGAGTTGTGTAGATCGCCGATGCCTAGTGGTAAGTGTAGAAGTTATACACTTTGAAATTCAGGGAATCACCGACTCCTAAGTGTTCTACTTTATGATTTATTTTAATTCACAAGGATTCCCCAGCATTACGGACTATTTTGCAGTTTACTCATTGCATTTGAATACCCATCTATTAAGTTATAAGGTGTGCTGCCGCTTAACATACAAGGACTAAAGCTGTGAATATTGAAGTTCCTTTATTTATTTTATTGCTTTCTAGAAATGTTATTTTGTTCGATTTTTAAATTCCCTTTTGCGTATGAGTATGTACTTTAAGAAGTTCGCTTTCCGCCCACACAACGTTTAACATAGGTATACAATTTATTTCAGTATGCAATAACTTATTAGTTGCTTAGTTATTCCTTACTTAACTTCGTTCACATTATTTTGTTGACTGTACTTATTGATATATATTTTTTCATTATTTTCAGAATTTAAAGCTATTGAGGCTTATCTCAACCATTTAAAGTCGGTACATTCCAAACCGAAAATGTTGTTCAATACGATTACATCACCTGACATGACTGACAGCAACGCTGATCAAAAGGTAGGCATTTCTAAAGTTATCATCCTTCTCTTCATGTGAATGTGTAACTGTTAAATAGCTAGTCTTTCAAGAGCGGGCACATTACTGCCATACCTAGACTGAATGTAGTCATGCATAACTGACTCTTGTGGCAGGATCTATACTTGTTGCACGCAGTAAAAACTAAAAATATGAGAGAAAGAAAGAGAAGTGCTCTTTAGGCTTAATAGTTTTTTTAAAAATATTTAAAAGACTTGAAAGCTGTGGTGTCTGTGTTTGTGTATGAAATATATGAGATGTATTTATCATGTTGTTAATAGCGAGTCCAGCAATAACGGTGTGTATTGTTTGTTTTCTTATCAAGGTACCCCAGCTCGGTGTGTTTAATTTGTCTCAAGAAGATATAATGTTTAGCAATATTAAAAGCGAACCTCTGGATGAGGACACGTACTACAAACAGTCAGACTTGTTCTCCTTTAGTGAAAATGGGAATTTGCTACCAGTGAGCTCCAGTAATTGTACTCCTGTAGAATTAAACGACCAGCAGCTAACAGCCGACCAAAGTCCCATTCATTTACTTGACTTGGACCAAGCTAATTATGATGTCACTTTCTACAACGACCCTCCCCCATCCATGTCGATAAAACAAGAACTGTCGGCCGTTCCATCTGGCTGTACAGACTACGACCTTGACGCACAATCACAAGAAAGTTTTATCTTCGGCGTGGAACAAACACAGTCTCAATCTATGGAAGTTTTTCTGATCAATCAAGTTAAAAAAGACATCGATACAGCCTGCGCCACATTGAACATATCCTCAGGTGAGTTCACCAAATTATCTCAAAACGTAATGTTAATGGTTTTCTTTTTTATTATTAATTTGTGTGTAAGTTTTTTTATTGTCACAACTTCGGCTGTAAGGGATAATGATGACTTTTTTTGCGCCTATAACACAAATTCGGTAGGCCTACCGTACGTGTATGACCCTTGTTGACACAGTCTCCCTTAAAATGCATTCTAAATCATTTATTATGGTAAATAGCAATGTAACAATGTATTTAATTGGTTGTATTCATGTTACAGACCCATTTAACTGGAATGTGGATCAGACACGGAACTGGGTAATATGGACGTTACAACAGTATCATCTGCAAACTATGGAAGCGTGTATGTTCCAAATGCCAGGTGCTTTGTTGTGTATGTTGTCAGAAGCGGACTTCATAGCCAGATCCAGTAGTTGTGGCAGCACACTGTACTCACAACTAGAAATCTGGAAAAATGGTAAATACTTAACCCGCATAAACATGAATTTAATAACATATCATCATATATGTTGCTTTCCTGACAGTTTTAATAAAGTTGTTTCAGGCTAAGCTGTTTTTTTAAGGCGGATACAAAACTTTGAATAAACCACAAACAAGAACTATATGATAAATAAACAATTTATAGTAATAATAATACGAACACTAATAAAATGATTCAAGAAACGGCAACTTAATAGAACATGTATTCATAAATATGTATTTATTATTTCAGCTTGTAATCTGTACCAACCAGAAGTTAACTCAGCGACTAAGTATATGAATTATCCTGAAGTCCTAGTGCACCACCCTACACCGTCAGTGTCACCAGCTCCAAGTTCATCTAGTCAAGACAGCTATAGCAGCAGTTCGGGATCCTCGGTTGGCTTTCCTGTCCTAAACTCCCTACAGTTTGACCGATTACATGAAGGTAGGCACAATCAAATTGAATTCAGTCTTCAAATTTTAATATTTCCTCAGGGTGTCTATAGTTTTTGTCTGAAATACCTCTTAGAACAATGAATCATACAATCAATATAATAGGAAATCACACAAACAAAGAAAATTCACTTCTTGTGATTTTAATACCTTTATGATTTAATTTTCAATGCAATAAATCTAATGAAAAAACATATTGTTGTCATTAATTTGAATTTTTTCAATTTAATTTCCAGCCATTGAGAGCGAAACCCTGGTCGAGAAGCCTGTACGTCACGTGACAAACGAGCACAAACACACCATCCACTTATGGCAGTTCTTAAAAGAGTTACTTCTGAACGCATCATCCCATGGCAATTGTATTAAATGGTTGGATAGAGAAAAAGGTATGTATTGTCTGGATGGCTTTGACCTAAATCTTCCCCATGCTTTCAGTAGAGCTTGAGTATTAACTAAGCTTACCACTAAACATACTGTTTAAAACAAACAAGCTCGTCTGGGTCATTTTGTCCTGTTACGTAAAGGCAGAATTTCAATGACATGTTATATATGATCGTGCATGCTACACATCTAGTTTTAAGTGCCTCTCAAATGGCTCTGTATCACTTTACTATGAGCAAACACGCATAAACTATTAATGTACAGCGTAGAGGCCTTATTATCTTTTTTCTATACCCCTCTGATGTATAGTCTTTGTGAGGTTAAAAAGAACGGTACCTTTATATCGTTGTTGTCGGTATTTTTGTCTTTTAAATAACCATATTTTTATTGTTTGTTTGTTTATTAGGTATCTTTAAGATTGAAGACTCATCACGTGTCGCTCGTCTTTGGGGAAAGAGAAAAAATCGACCGGCCATGAACTATGACAAACTGAGTCGTTCCATTCGTCAGTATTACAAGAAAGGTATCATCAAGAAAACCGACCATTCCAAGAGGCTTGTTTATCAATTCTGTAAACCCTATCTCTCATAGAGGCCATTGCCTTATAGCTTGTCTCCAAAGCGCAGGACCTGCTGCCATCAAGTGTTCATCTCCGGCGGAGGAAACCCTAGCCAAGTGACACAGAGAGATTTAACCAGGCGGAATCTGGAGCGGAGATAGTACTGCTTGGTTTGTGTACGGGGAGGAGGGAATTCACACTGATTTCCTACACAAACAACTTTAGCCTACAACGATTGGTAAGCGCTTCGGCGCGTCATTGAAAGACATTTGTTTGTGTTTATATATCTGACTAAACTGTCAAGACTGCCACAATCTGGACTTTGATCAGTTATATTGTTGTAAGATTGTTAGAAGGTCAACAGAAGTATTGTTGTTAATATCAAGATAAATTATTTTGTGCCAAAGTATTTTAATTATGTAATACGTGGCTACCGCAAAATGTCCCACTTTATAATATGCATGCGTAAGATCGAATCTGTGAAGAGATGTTGTCATGTGACTTCAGCAAAAGACTGAGAAATAAAAGAGAATTTTGTCACGTGACCAAAATCCTTTAAGGTTTTTTATCGGCCAGTTTGAAAATCCTTGGTTTCCACTTTCTGATCTCAATTACATTCTCGTTTTGGAACACCAATTATTAAGATGTGTATTATGTAGCTTACTCTATTTATGAGTTGCTCATGTACAAATTGCATCAGTCTGTTAATTGCGTTTACGTTGACTGAGTGAGCTTTGTCCAATAATGCCTGTCGCTATATTCTCCTTACTGACAGGTCGAAACTTGCTTCATTATTTCATTACTCATATGTACATAACTTATCATCTGATCGCATCCCATACCATTCGCATTAGGCCTGTGATATAGACCTTTGGTGCTTTTTTCACTTATGTTTTTATAATAAATTTTACAAAAATTGATTTATATAAAATATATTGTGTTGTCTGATTTTATCTTGTAAACAACCCCGAAGAAAGAACTGAAATCATTAAGATTATCGTGTCTCTGTAAATACAACAAGTCACCAGAGACAAATGCACCTGATTTATGCAAGCAATGCATATGATTCATAAATAAGCTAGGGAGACATATGCTTCCAGTTCCAGTTGTATATCAGTGAGATATTTAACATTGTACCTACTCGCGTAGGGTTGGGAGGGAGCTACCTGTTGTCCGGACTGTCGGTTTTGTTTTCTTTGTTTGATTGGGGTTTAACGTCGTACTCAAGGGTATTTCACTTATATGACGACGGATTGTCCTCGTTACACTTTCCACCCCCGCGATTGCCGGAGCCACATCTTGTGACTTACTCATTTACCTGAGGGTCGACAGACGGACTCGATCCCGTGAACGGTACATCGAATTAGGATTACTGACTCTCGGAGTTAAAGGGCTGATCTGTTTGTGATGTATTTGTATTGTGTCCTGTCTTGTATTTGTTTGTTGCCAGTGACGTGGATGATGGTTTTATTCAATCATTGGGCTGGCACGCCGTCATATGAGTGAAATAACATTGAGTACGGCACTAAACCACAATCAAGCAAACAAACTTGCGTACTCCAACTGATAACACCGGACAACAGTGCCATGCTGTTAATTGTGACCCATAAAACAAGCACCTGTTATGTCAATCAATCGGCTACTATACTTTACTATCCGATTGATTACAAGGGCTTTAATTCCCGTTGCAGTAAATTACACTGTAGAGTAAGTGACCCTTCTCCCTATTTAGCGAAACAATATAGTTGAGCTTTGGATTTGATTGTTTGTTTAACGTTGAACTCAGGGTCTTTCACTTACATGACGACGGATTGCATGTCCACTTCAGGGTATTTCACTTACATGACGACGGATTGCATTTCCACTTCAGGGTATTTCACTTACATGACGACGGATTGCATGTCCACTTCACAGTGTTCTTTGCTTAAATACGATGGAAAACCAGGAAGAAACTCATCAAAACCACGCCCGCAATTATCGGTGTCACATTGTGTTGTCTATTGGGACTGGGAAAGGCGGCGTGAAAGGGCGTTGTATTATGACATTTAACCTCCATATAAAATATATAATTACAATGTCGGGGTATTGATATAACTTCGTATGAGCAGTGACGCTTTCAAAAATTTGGCTATCCGGATTAAGCTGCTTCCAAAACGTAAATACTTTATTCCTTTGGACAGCGTATATATTCACCATTTACTGACTTTCTTCTAAACACCAAGACACTCACCGTATATATTCACCATTTACTGACTTTCTTCTAAACACCAAGACACTCGCCGTATATATTCATCATTTACTGACTTTCTTCTAAACACCAAGACACTCGCCGTATATATTCACCATTTACTGACTTTCTTCTAAACACCAAGACACTCGGTCTCACAGTACAGCTTCCATCTTTATATCAAAACAAATCGACTAAAGATAAATTGGATTGAAATGTGGCCAAAAACTGTATATCACTGCCACCAAATCATTTATACATAAGCATTATGATATGGTAAGGAATGGAATTGACAACATTAAAATGTTATTTACATTTACGCTCTAATACGTGACATTGACATATACATTTTAAGTGAGGGCCCAATCAAGATAGTTCAAAATCTAATATTTATTGCAAAAGTATTTATGAAAATAATAGTTAGCCGAAACCCGAATTCGAATCATGGTTAAGGCAAGCAAAATATACATTATAACCGTTCATATTTATGGCGGATCATGATATTGTATGGATGACTATACAATAACCGTTAATCGTGTTATCCTATTTCTATCATATCCATGTTGATGAAGATCTGTGAGAAAGACCGGTTAGGAATAGTTCAAAATTTGTCAGACCTGGTCAGTTTTAAGAGAAAGGCGAAGTTACCTGTATATAACTACATAAAAACTTCAATACTGAACGGAAGCATGGATAGGACAAGACCATGAACTTGGACCAATACAACTAAAGAAGCATAATATTCAGCGGGAATGAAATGTTGAAGGACTGGTTGATCAATACCCCAAATAAACATAGTATTTAATACATTCCAAACATTTAGATTTAAAGAACACGTTTACAACAGAAAACTCCACATATTTAAAGAAAACATATAGAAAACAGAAAAAAGTTTTAAAGAGCACATTCACAACAAAAAACAAAACGTATTAAAAACATAACCCTAGTTCACATTTACAGAAAAGATTCCCACATATTTAAAGAACACATACTAGTATACGTCAGAAAACAGTCTACAGAATCACTCAATATAGGCCATAATTATAACGGTACACGTACCTTGGAAACCGGTACATATACCTTGAATATATCGGTACACATATATACCTTGACTACCGGTTCACATGTCTTGGCTATCGGCACATATACCTCGATCACCGGTACACATACATTGGCTACCGGTACTGATATCTTGACCACCGGGCCATATATGTTGGCCACCGATACACATACACTGACTACCCGTACATACAACTTGATCACTAGTACACATACCTTGACCATCGGTATACATATCTTGACCACCGGTATAGATACTTGGACCACCGGTACACATACCTTAATTATCGGCACACATATCTCGGTACACATGTGTACATTGACTACCGGTACTGATATCTCGACCACCGGGCCATATATGTTGGCCACCGGTGTTTGCTCTTGCCTATCGATACACATATCTTGATTTCTGATACACATATCATGACTACCGGTAGACACATCTTGACCACCGGTATATACCTTGACCATCGATAGACATATCATGACCATAGGTACACACACCTTGACTACCTGTAAACAAACTAAACATCATATCTTGCTATATTTACAATACAATAACACTCAAATAGGTTTAGTTATTTGTGTATGATATTGTGTATAAGAGAAATTCAGTATATCAGAAAATACAAAAATCCAATTTAAATACAGCTGTGTATAGATAATTCTACAAGAGAAGTGATAAAGCTGACCCTTACACAATAATCTTTAGTTACCTAGGCAAATATGGGGTGTGGATATGAGAATGTTCTGAAATGTAACATACATATTTTGAGTCTTCCCTTATAGATTGTGCTTCTCGGTGTATAATAAAAAGATTATTATACACAAATGATCCAATATGAATTTAATTGTATACTCGTCCACGTCGGCCGTTGAAAGTCCGTATTTGACTCGACGCCTTCGGCGGCTCGTCCAATACGGACTTTCAACCCGACGTGGACTCCATATTGGATTCAGTTGTGTATAATAACCTATAATTATACTCAGTGCAGTATTACAATGATATATAACATGCTTTTTCGGGGTAACTTACCCGGCTATTCTTCATTACTGCTGTATAAGCTGTGTTGGGCATGCGTTTTTCGTTATTGTAGCACCATATATGAAGGTAAATTAATCAAGAAACTTATATTATAGGCGAGACGAGTTATTAAGACGGGCTTGATGTTATTAATAATTCCAGTATTGCTTGATAACTTACATATCAAGTAGCCAATAATGTGGGTTTGTTGATTCTTGGTAATTAATACACGTATGTTTGCCAGGAAACCGTTACATAATTTATTCTTTATTTTGAATATATAATTGGTACAAAGTAAATAAATACCTTAGATGGCTGAAAATAAACATATATATTTATGTCTTTCTTGGGGTTTCGTTGCTGCTGTGTTTCTTTTTTTAATATTAGATATTGTGAGTACCTTTGTAAGGGGCTGATTGTTAATCTTGACTAATTATTTATTAGTCTGGACAGGTCTTGGGGAGATATAGCGTAACTATCAAACACACAGGCTGATGTTTTACTAGATATAATTGACACGGATGATAAAGAACAGAGGACAAAGAATCGACCCTTGCGGCAAACCGGCCGCTGGTAACAGAAACGAATCGAGATGCTGAACGTTATTAAAATTAAAACAGTTTTAAAACAACTGTAAGCGTTCATCTGCATGGCAGCAAAGTGGAAAAGCTTGTCTTAAGGATTCTCTAACCCTCCCTCAGCTAAAAATTTGCGATTATTTTATTATTGCATAATCAAAAAGTTGAGATCGTGATCTTTTTCTCAGAGCAAACCCGATAAAAAAATTTGAATAAGAAGACCGTTAACTTTGATTATAAAACTTGACTACATCATTTACAACAGACGTGTTTTGACTACATTTTGTCTGTTTTTCTCTGCTTTCATTTTTCAGTATACCGTACTTAGGAAAATGCCTACTTTCGGCTGTTATTATACCTATAAAACTGATTTTTTGCACATTTCATCTGAACATATAAAGCTAAAAAAAAAGGTTATTCAGATTTTTTATATCTTTTTTTGTTTTTTAGATAAAGTTATAAGAAGTTGAAATTTCCCTATTTTGACTCATATTTGGGATTTTTGACCTTTATCACAATACTGCAAGAAAACTAAGACAAACAGAAAAAAACTGAATGACAGTTTTTTGGTACATATAATGTATTACACGTTGATGTAAAATTGAACAGTTGACATTAATGGTGTAAAAGGAGAAGCAATTTGAAAAAGAGGTATCAAAAATTAACTTGTTATGCAAAATATTTTTTTTCTGTAAGTTTCAGAAATATTTTTGGTACTTATTATTGTAGATTCAGAATATATATACATGTGTTGCATAATTCACAGTAGTTTAGAAGTAAAACGGCGAAATGTAAAAAGAAAAAACTCTGTAGGGGGGGGGGGTGTAGAGTATCCTTAAAGTATGGGGTGTGGAGAGTGTCTTCAGACAGGCCCATACAAACTTGCATGCTGTGCGGGTGCTTTAAGTCTTACAATATATTTTTATTGTAGAAAAAAAATAAATTTAGCTTTACAAAAAATTGATGCACATGTCCAAGTTTTCCAAAGAAGCAATGACCATTCATCCGTAATCCAAATTAACCGGGTAATAATATGTAATGTTCATCTTAGAAGAACGGTCAGCGTATTGACTTGTGTTAACATAGATGTCTCAAAGATCCTAACCTAGTGTTGCTGTGAATAACCTTTGAGAATCCCGGAAGAAGGAATGATTATTTGTATCTACATGTAGTTATAAATAAGATATACCATATGCGCCATACATGCAGCAACTGTGTTCACACGTTCAGTTGGGAGTTATGTTGATCCATTGAATGGGCAGAGTACTA
>JARDVA010424960.1:0-16259 GCA_030265315.1 Mopalia swanii | reverse complement strand
TGATGAACGGCAGCTACAAAAATTATGCGACGTCATTTGTTTTATGCCACGTGACGTTTTTTGATCAAACAGAACACAATAATAGGACAAGCCAGTCTTTTAAAGTCACTTTGTTTTGGGGGTAAAGATGTCTAATTAAGGTAATATAAGTCAACGCTCTTAATACGGCGCGTCAGACCTTTACCAAATCCCCCCCTTCCCTCCCCCAATAGCCCGAAAAAGGTCAGAGAGTGGTAGACTGTTTATAGTACACACATACTGTGACATCGAGAAGGTAAAACAAAAATGAGCAAACTGATGAGTAAGATTTACCTGGCTGCTATCCAGTACGTCCCTCCAGACGTCTGATTTCTCAGCAACTCTTGTACTTCTGACTGGACAGGCGATGTAATTAATGATCCCGAATAGTTCTGATAACACGTTTTATAAGCCTCTTCCCATGTAGCAGACCATTTATAAATACGATAACAAGTATCTCCAACTAATCTTTGTAATCCATCACAACTGGATAAACCAACACCGTCAACTGAAACTAATATCATATAGGAAATGAAAGACTTCGGATTTACGTATACAGTGATACAACAATCTGTGAAGTAACCGTGTCATCGCTCATAGAGCCATTGGCAATATCAAGAACTGTATCTATCTTAGCATTTAAATAAAAAGTTGCTAATCTTTTATTTTATCTTATTTTATTGAACACTTACCTCTCCAGAAAGAAGTTCCAAACATGCCGAGCGTAATTATGAGGATAAACTGCATTTCTCCGACCTCTATAATAAATATGAGATATATACTTTCAAAGATGACTCTGTGTGGTTTGGTAGACTTTAGGACATCTGGTATAACCTAATATAAGAATATAAATTGACAAACGCTCTTAGAACTCTCCCAGAAAACATCTTACAGTGTTTAAGCGAAACATATACGTTTATGGAAAGCAACAAACTAGAATAAGAATGGAAATAGTTGGAAGAAAGAGCGAGAGCTTCGCCTGTCTCATTTAACACAGACTTATATACTAATATCATATGATGGAACTGTTAGATGAACAGGTAAACGAGGATAGGAAGAGCACCGTCTCCCCTCCCCAACAAAGACAACAAACAACAAAACAAACTAGAAACCAACACGTGCACTATGGGGAATTTCTCTGTCCGCCGTTATCTCTATAATCCAAGCAGAATGTTTATAATCAAAATATCCATACGCCCATCCTGCCCACTAATACTGCCGGACTATAATAAAAAGTTTTTTGAAATCCGGTTAATATATTGCTCTGCGTTTCGGTTTGTTTACAGACTACAGCTAGCGGAATAATAACCTGTATGACTCGTACAACACGCTCATACACACTCTCCACATAGGTAAATCAATCCAATTATTTCAGTCGGACAGATCTAACGTGGAGGTTTTAATGTGTACCGGTTCATCATGATGCATTAACTGAAACTAATATTTGTTAAGCAATAGAGATGTGTTGAGAAGAATAGACCGTAAACTATATCGGCTTAATGGGATAACCTATCTTGTATCACGTTTACAACCATCCTACATTATATCGGTATACAATCAGATCTGCTCACAAAACAAAGGCATTTAACCTCCAGCAACCAGAATTAATAAACTGTACGTCAAGAAACCCCCAAAAGAGAGGCTACTATCAGCCTACACGAAGTACGCAAATCACAAATTCTGTTAAACTTTTTGCTATGGAAAAGTATTGTTGCGAAGAACGTGTGCATGCATCCGTTTCTAGGCATACTATATACCGTTAGGACATACATAGGCAGGTACACTTTCATAGAAAATTCAGATTCTATGCCTCAAAATACCTATCAATGCACACAGGTCGAGTGCAATAACAGATGTCAGCAGATCTTGCAAGTAAATAATAACAAAAAGATAACAGAATAACTATTTTCACATTAAAACAAATATGTCACCGTTATTCACATAGTATTTTTGAATTGTTTATAGACATTTACAATTTCTCCCATCTTGAGGTAAATGGTTAAAAATTATTGGGCCCATGGCTCTAAATGACGCTTTATAAACACCCATTCTGGCAAATGGAATGCTGACAGAGTAGAGGTCAATCTCCACACATACACTTAAAATTAAATCTACAAAGTTAAACTGGTGGAGATCCAATGTACGTTGATATCTAGATTCGAACATCTTCACATCCTTGACGTATGGTTTCACTCGAATATCTTATTGAATTGCATGAAATACTAATATCGGTTAAATATGTATCTATAAAAAGTAGTGTTTGTTTGTTTGATTAGGGTATTTCATTTACATAACGACGGATTGTTTATTTCATACTGTTGCTTGCTTAAATACGGTTGAAAACCGGGACGAAACCTCGTAAAAACCATCCCCGCCAACGGCATGCACATATATAACTGATGGTCGACAAGCAGAATCAAATACGGGGACGGTACATCGAAGTAGGACCTGCTAATCATTCATAGACATCCACGGAACTCTATAAATTAGTGGACAAATAACAACTGCATGGATTAAGGTTTTGCTGGACCCCTCGGTCGATTTTCAGAACACCTGTTATATTTAGTCTATAATGCATTGTGCTTTTTACAATGTTACAAATTTGAAGTTTCTAACATTAATAATTTTCTAGAAATACGCCATGGAAAATGTAGGGTCTGCTTAAAACTGAAGTGCCAGAAATAGGCAATTAAAGTTTTGCCACTTGGATATGATCAAGGGAAAACAAAATTATAGGCTCAAATTCTAACTGTTTGTAATTAGAATTTCGAATTATTTTTTTTCACCAACATATAGTTTGAATACATAACCTTTTATCCAAGTGATTAAAAAAAAATTGGTTCTTTTTTAGCCCAAGAGGTCCAGCAAGACCTAAAGAGGCGTTTGTGCCACAATCTGAAATAATACGCCGGGATCGGTTTAACAATTTGTCTAATTTCTCCGTGTCATTTTTGTTGTAACTGTCTCACGACCGAATGGTTTGCAGGGATGTAATGCAGTACCAATGATGCTTCACAGTACTATAGTCTTTTGATTAACAAGTCGTGGTTTACAAAATCAAAGGATTTTCTCAAGTCAAAGTAAACGACCTCATGTTATTTCTGATCATCAACCTTAGAGGTTCTCAGGTGTATAGGGGACGTGGCTGCACTTAGACAGGAGTGAAACGTTCTCAGGCCAGATTGGCTTCCACACAGGTGAGTAGTGTGGTGTTGCAAGTATTCAGTATACATATTTTGAATAAAGGAAGAGAGAAATATTTAAAACATATGTGTTTTAAATATTTTGTGCAATCATTTTATAATATTTACAGATATTCGCATGGTACAAAATTCAAACTGAATGGCATAAAGTTTAGACTAACCGACATCAGGGTTACATTAAAGTTGATGTCGTTATTATTATGAACTATACAAAATGCTGAGTTATCAATAATACCTGATTATCATTTGCATTACTCTTTAATACATGCAGTTAAACGATTGGTGTAAACCAAGTATTAAATCCATCTGCCTTGGATGCTCATAGGCACTCATATTGTGAATATATGTAGCATTTATACATTTAATTATGGGTAATATTGGTGAATTAAAACAAACCCGCTACGAAATGTACACCTACTGTTTGAAGAACATTGGATACAATCCAAGACAAGGTCTTACTTGTCGTTTCGGGACGGACTCACTTTTTATTGTTGACTTCAGAATCAGATCTGTGAAAATATTAACAGCTGTCGACAATAAAAAACATCGCAATTCCACTGGACGTTGGTATCTAGATCCGGACATCTTCACATCCTTGGCGTATGGTTTCGCTCGAATAACTTCTTGAATTCCCTGAAATACTAATATCGGTTTAAATTCCTGCTGCTAGCCTGTGGTCCACGGACCAGGTACATAATAAGCAATTAAGCGTTAATCGAGTAGCGGAATCGACTAACTTGTTCTTAACACGTATATAATTTATGTCTGGTTCAGGTAAAACTGGAGCCATGGGAGCGAGGTTGTATATAGATCGAATCTGTATTATTATTTAAACAGTCGGAGTAAAACAAAGAATAGTGGGTCGGGACTGACGTTAGTAGAGATCAGCTCTCATATATCAATGTGTTAGAGGTATGGTAGTGTTTTTTCCCATGGACATTAACAGTCTGATGCAGGGTTAGAGCACTGTCCAGATGTCATAGGAAGCACGGCGTGAAGGGAGATTAACTCAACGCGAAGAGATCGAGGATTGAGTATCTGCTAATCCGCTCTGCGTCATAACAATATTAGCGTTAACAGACACTTTAATCTGCTTTGATTGGTTAACCTAATACGTAGTGATTACCAACGCTATATATATAACATCCCTACACATGTGCTCCGGTACGCCCATGCTGGATGCGATTGAGATATTTGCTGTTTAAATGCGCCAGCCTAGCCGAACACTATATCAGCAATGTAGAATCCAAACAAAATTTTAATCATCACTGTATTATATCAGAAATAAACTACATTCAACATTGGATTATAATGAGGTAAAATATCCAGTCACTTTAGTTTATTATCCTCCCATTACATAATTTATTTTAACTACACAGTAAGACAGACATCCTCAAAATTAGCGTATTCAGACATCTGAAAAACAAATACTGCTGAAATCACCTCCTGGAATTGATAACTTTCATAACCTCTTATATACAAAAATTTACGGAGAGAAATATACATATTTTAGAGGGTTGCCCTGGGTTTCTGCTAAAAACAAATACAACTCCGCTAAAATGAATTTGTAAACAGTTGATGAATAGCAAAAGTTTATGCATGAAACATTTCCCATGCAATATATTTAGAATCTAAGATGAAAGCAAATCTGCCTGATGAAACATGTGTTTGTGGTATGCATGGCATATTTATTGACTGGACATACAATTTACAAAAATTAATAACTTGAGTTTGAATTCGTTTTCTCTCTCTTATGTCTTTGAAGGATACACGCTTGATTTACATAATATTAATTCCGATCAGGCAGTGACTTGTCTGTCTGTGCGTATTAAGAGGAAAATGTATCGATAATATTGCCCATCTGCCATGAGGTAAAACAGCCTTGTGTCAAATGTCGTGTTTATTTTAGGTGTTGTTAAGTACTGATATAGAAGAGAAGTTTTCCATACAGTATGAAAACAAATCCAAATCACAACAAATTTATTCAATGGTCATATTAGCCTTGTTGTGTTAATAATATAATTTTTTTAAATTATATAATTTGTTTCTCTACAATAGCAATATATATGCATACTTAATACAAAATATATACATTTTTTCACTCCCTGAAGAATGATTTACAAATCTGTAAAGTTTCGTTAGGATTTTCTGAATGCGTACCACGAGGACTATTACATACAATAGTGGACTATCAGGTTAATTTTATTTTACAATCTTCCCGGGTAAATTCATCGTTTAGCGACTGCCAAAGAAGTTGGTGGGTCTGAGGTTACTACATCGTTCCCAGGCTGAGAGAATTCCGGGGAACAACGAGCTATTTCACTGAGCCGGGGTTTACTGGTTTTATAACTCATAATAGTAGGGGGTATTGGGGTTGTTATCTCTAGTGCGTGGGGCAGGGCCGAGTCCTTTCAACCCGCCACCACATCAACCAGTTGTCAAACATGAAATATACGGCAAGACACTGGACCGCTCGTTGGGAAAAATCGCGAAATAGAAGTGTCTGATAAAATCGAAAAGAGATTAGTTTGCAGTGAAAATCTTTATACGCTTGACTCTAAGTAAATCAGAATTTCAAAACAGGCAATAGATAGGGCTTTGCAGTGCTGGGAAAAATGTCCTCACGATGAAAAATAGACAAGAACTCCACTGATGTAGTCAAATTAAAACATAATAAAACTTATGTAAGTCAAGTAGTTTATTAATCTGGTCATATAAATATTTTAAGTCACATGTTAATATAGATTTTAAACTGCACTGAATGTTAACTCATTTAACAAAGTATCAGCATTTTAGATACAAAAATAAACTCACGCAATGGAGTCATCAACCTTCAGAGGAAATAAGCGACTCCCTGTATGCACATTTATTTGTAAAGAAGGGAGAAAAAAAAGAGAAAGAAAGTCTACCTTCTCTTAAAGAGCTTTTAAAGACCAGTAGTTCAAGCACATTTTCACTGATATGTACGTTGGCTTATTTTCCCAAAAGTAAACTTGAAACCTTAGTTTAGACGTAAATATTATTGTTTTCTTAAGATAAGAAGCAAATGTTTAACCATGATAATGTTTGGTTAAACCTCCGAGTAAATTCGATAAACGGTAAGGTTTTAGACACACACAAAGGTAGAGCAGTTTTAACCTCCTCGATATCATTTTAAAATATACAGGTCCCGATTCGGTAGAGCCATATTGTCTGGAGTCTTTCTCAGTGACAGTTTTGTCACTTGGCTGGTACGTTTGATGTCATACACATGTAGAAACCCAACTAAGTAAACAGTGAACGACAAACTGTAAAGACTACCTTTACATTTTCTATTCAAAACCACAAATAGCTTTCACTAAACTTTGCGTATTCAATATTTATCATAAAAAATTAAAATTACATGGTTATATTTGAGATTTGTTCAGGTCGCGAGAGACTTGGCGGACCAAAGGTTACACAAAGATCTTTGGGTTAGTTTGTTTCAATTTTCCAGAATTCTTCTCACCAGGGCCGTTAACAATGAATCAGTGATTGACACGCTCAATCATGCACACATAATATTTCTCAGAAAAAGTTAACAACCGGGTCATTTGACTGGATGAACATTTCCCCGCCTATTATTTATCCACCAATCAGAATATTTGTGCTACGGTTTAGCTCCTCCCACAAAAGGATGAGGAGGATTTGATGTATCTATCTTACACGTGACGAAAAGATAATTTGTATAAGACAAAAACGAACGAATATTCGGTTAGTATCGGGGGAAGCACCGGAAAGCGGTGGAAAAATCAAACTACTTTCCATAGTAAATTGGGATAGTAAAATAGGGATGTATAACTTTAACTGTTTGGGAGAGAGTAACGTTTACACAGGGATTGTGTGTCCACAATCACAGTCTTGGTATGATCCCAGATCCATTGACTGTGGGATAGAGTCGCTACCCGTCGACAATGGTATCGACGAGTCACAGCCCTCTGATCATCTCCCCCAGGAGATGTTATCAGGCATCAGAGGTAACGGGAGGCTGAACCGAACCGCCTTCAGTGACACCGAGACGTTGTTACGCAGAACTCGGGAGCAGTGTACAGCATCACAGACTATCAGCCTTACCCACGTGAACCAGAGGAGTCGGGCAAACAGGTGTAGTTCAGACGAGGACAACAACCGTGAAGGTGCAACCGAAAGAGAGAGGACCAGAATGCACATGCTAAATGACGCCTTCGATGAGTTGAGGAAAGTGGTTCCCCGATCAAACCTAAGTGAACACCAGAAACTCTCAAAGATCGCAACACTCAGACTGGCTATCCATTATATCTCCGCTCTGGCCAGTATTTTGCGAAGTACTGGTGCCGAGATACAAATGGTGTCAAACCTTATATCTCCACCAAATAACCATAGGAAACGAGCTCATCGAAAACGAAAGTTACCATCGAAAGATCAATTGGATTACCTGTGAAAGTATGAATAGGTTGGACCTGGTGTTTTGGGTCAAGTTTCGATATGCTGATGCACCGTGTGTTATTGTCAATGTGTTATATCTTCATCGGGAACAGTGGAAAATATGTTAGACTAGAGTTTTGAGTGGAACTACTTGTTTTCATCGGAACTATGTAACCTATAGAGCTGTGTCTAGACCTAATAGCAAAACGTTTTTATAATTATGTTTCCCTTAAAAGGAATAATAGAACTACTTTGGATACTCATTGAAGTTTCGTTCAACACAAAAACTACAGCGCGTGCATCCTTGTGGATTGACACTTAAAGAACATTCGTTGTGTCTATTGCGTGACCAGACACAAAACCAAAGTTCAAGTGATTGCTAATAATTAATATCTGAAGAAGATTTATGGACAAGTAGCCTACTAGTTAGATAAAATCCCCGGCGTTTGAAGAATCTCAACGAACACGAATGATGAATCGGACATTTAGGATCAACAAATTTCTTTTCTTACTAGTGAAACATCAAAACCGTGGGAAACCAGTTTGGTTTATGATTGTGCCTATTTGGGAGCGGAACATTCAACCCTGTAGGAAACCTTTTCTTCTAACAGTCACAAACATTTTTTGGCATGTGAGAAAGAACATACCCTTTCATTATTGTGTGAAAGGAATCATTTCAATGATCGCTTCATTTCTACCATAACAATGTGTACATTCAATGATAGACCATATTTAAAGCTACAATTTAACACGAAAACTTAAAGTTTAATTAGAGCGCTGAAGCTAATTAGTTAGTCCTAATTAATTGATTTGAATCGACGATGGTCCAGTGCTGTGCCTTGGATTACGTCCGGCTGATATCGAGCATACTAGCACTTAAAATTAGATTTGTAAACAATAATTGTGGATCATTTAACAGCAGATATATTGCTTAAATCAATATATCGTCGTCACGATGTATCTAGACATTGGATGTATAACTATGCCGTATTGGGCTTGTATATTCTAGACAAAAATATTTATACTTAAAAAGATAAACAAACATATACAAGTAATGCTATGAGTGTAAGTTTTGGGAAATAACATTTTCCATTACGATGAAAGCGAGATTATAATATATAAAGTGTTTTTCTTCGCTTCATTGTTAATTATTACTGATATTAATAAAATAAGAACTTATTAATATTTAAATCATATGTTTGTTAATTATTCTTTGTGCTTGTTGAGATATGTTCGTACTCTGGTCTCTGTCACACATTTCACATAAGTTTTAATGTGGATGGATGATAAGTGAAGACGTATGATATTATAGATCACGATCAATATGTTATACCAAATCCGCAAGAAGAAGTGTGATATTTAGGGCATGTCTATAGTTAATATCTACATGTACATAGGCGATGGAAGCGAATCCCTCGCTATCTCACTATGGACCTCTACCTTTTACTGGGGTGGGAGCTGACACCTTCCACTCTTTCAAAGTGCAAGCATTTGTTTTATGTCTGATGTATTTTTATAAATTAAATTGATTATGACCCTGCAAATCTACAAAAAAGCTCTTACTGGACCGATTCTGGGGTCACTTTCACAAAATGTCGTACGACAAATAAATATCATACGATAAAAAAACGTCATGTTAAACTATAGCCTAAAAATATCGTACGATATAATATTGTCGTCCGTCATTTTGTGAAAGTGGCCCCTGAGTCGGAAACTATTGGCTAGTATCTCGTTAAACCCTTCAAAAATGGCTGCACTGCCCAAAAATGAGGGGCTCGGCCCACACCTCAAAATATCTGGCCAAATTTCATTTCCAAGATTAGCTGAAAATGCTTCAATGGGATTCGTTAATCTGATAGCTTCCGGGGCCAGGTGACATCTAGACTCTTGCCTATTTGCCTTCGCGAATTGATGTATCCACCAATGACAGTCCTGATGATGGCACAACAAAAGCGAAATATTGAGTTCAATATGACCAGCCACTTCTAAGGCGATCTGTCCTGTGTTTACATCATATGTCATGCAACGGATTAGTCACCCCAATGTATGGCATGGCTGTTCAGACCGAGTGCTGTTCGCCAAGCGGCTATGCTTACTGTAGCTCGAACTAAAAAACTCTAAGCTATATGGCAAACAGCAAATCGCAGTTTACATCTTAACCTTGATCAAAAGCAGAATAGCGCGAAACATAAACATAGTCTTCGCTGATGGCGATGGAAGTTACTTCCTCAAAATCGCTCAGAACGCGTCCCCGAAGTCATGGCCTAGGTCTAGCCCATTTATTAACATATTTTGCCAACCGAGATGAAGTTCAACGACAATAAGAGAATAACTACGACGTAGTAATTATGAACTATGTCGGCTACGAGTAGAAACGATATACAGTGCACATGACGTATAATTTAATTCGTTACAAAATAAAAACAGGAGAAATGATTCAATGTTACCGCCGTCAAACTGATGGTTAAGTGATTTCTGTAAGAATGGAGTTTACGCCCTTTTTATTGAAGATTATTGCCACATGCCAGCTAATTGGTGTGTTTGTCGGAGGGATGGGGTATACAAGACACAGGACACAATTAAACAACGAAGCAAAAATATATAGTGTTTAAACGCACATTGACAGGAACGCGCAACAAATCGGGATAAAAGCTAACGAAACCCACCACATCAAAATACACAGGTGAACCTTGAGAGTAAAACTATCTATATCAAAGCATCCCTTTTTTGATTAAATCAATAGCAAATCGTCATGGCGCTCAACTGATCTGATAGTAAGGATTCTGTCAGTTTACGTTCCCCGAGTTAATTTGCAGCAAAAAATCTTGCCACCATACTCTGCCCAAGGTAATTTCTAGCACGTTGAAGCGTCACAAAGTATCACAATGTTAGTATATTTCCCACACACCGGAACGAATACATTTTGTCCAACAAAACAAATCCTGCATGTTAGAGTATAGAACATCGTGAATTGTCAACTTTTGTCAACTGATGCTCTATTATCAAACATGCAGTACTTGTATAATGTTAGCATCACGGTACCATGGTGCATGCTATGGTTATTCAAAGCAAACTTAAGGGCGTTCCCTGACTTCATTTATTTTACAGGGCTGGTGGCCATCATAATTCCTACGTTAATTCATAGCATTTCCTACGGCGTTTCTAAGATGATTTTTAGTAAAGCGTTCTTGAACATGTCGATGCCTGAAGCAGTATGGAGCAATGAACTATGGATCTGTTCGTTGCCTGAATTGATATTTACAAAAAAAAGTGCTGTTAGTGTAGACCTTGGCCAATATCTAACCAAAGGTCTGGTCGTTCCACTCCCTTCAAGCAACGTCTAAAAATAAGTCCCGAACACACAATCACGTGACCATATATAGTCGTTTCGACCAATTACGTCGATTCGAGTTTTCTGGTGCCGAACAAACATCTGCAGTAATCAAATTACTGAATAGCAGAACTCCTTCCAGTGAAGAGTCCAATAGGAAAATTACTATAACCTGCAAACTTTACGTAATTTTAACACATTCGATCCCTAAGGACAATTTACAGACCAAAAAGAATGACTTCGCATTTTAAAGATTACAGTTCATAATCTGGAAATGTGAATTGTAGAAAAAATCCTTTGTCTCTAGCTGTTGGTAAATAGGTCCCCTATACTTGACTTATTTATCATTTGGCAATTGAAAATAAATCGATGAATAAATAATAAATATATTATGGCGCCGTGTTAATCTACACACCTGAACTTAGAGTCAACGAAAGATTGTGTCAAAATTTCTGCAACGGCTCGTCTATTTCAACTTTCTTTAGTCAAAGATTAAATGCCAAGCTTTCATAATAGATTGTGCTCGGATTGATTTAAACAGTATTTATTTCCGTAAAGAAAAGAATTGGATTGGCGAACAGTCATGGACTATGTAAACGCCGCTCCATTGTACACGGATTGCAGATCTTTTCTGTTTTTACACAGTCCAGAGACAAAAACGAAGTTGCGTGAAAAATCTACCATACCAAATTGGTTCTAGCACTATTATGAACGCTGTTCGCACAATCAGAACACACTTCTACGTAATCACATTTTCAAACTCCCCTTCTCTCTTCATCATCAAACTCCTCTTATCTTTTTAACATCAAACTCCCCTTATCTTTTTAACATCAAACTCCCCTTCTCTCTTCATCATCAAACTCCCCTTATCTCTTCATCATCAAACTCCCCTATCTCTTCATCATCAAACTCCCCTTATCTTTTTAACATCAAACTCCCCTTATCTCTTCATAATCAAACTCCCCTTATCTCTTCATCATCAAACTCCCCTTCTCTCTTCAACATCAAACTCCCCTTATCTCTTCATCATCAAACTCCCCTTATCTCTTCATCATCAAACTCCCCTTATCTTTTTAACATCAAACTCTCCTACTTTCTTCGACATCAAACTCCCCTTATCTCTTCAACATCAAACTCCCCTTCTTTCTTCAACATCAAACTTCCCTTATCTTTTTAACATCAATCTCCCCTAATCTTTTTAACATCAATCTCTCCTTATCTCTTCAACATCAATCTCTCCTTATCTCTTCAACATCAAACTCCCCTTATCTCTTCAACATTAAACTCCCCTTATCTTTTTAACATCAAACTCCCCTTCTCTCTTCAACATCAAACTCCCCTTATCTTTTTAACATCAAACTCCCCTTATCTCTTCAACATCAAACTCCCCTTATCTTTTTAAAATCAAACTCCCCTTCTCCCTTCAACATCAAACTCCCCCTATCTGTTTAACATCGAACTCTCCTTATCTTTTCAACATTAAACTCCCCTTATATTTTTAACATCAAACTCCCCTTCTCTCTTCAACATCAAACTCCCCTTATCTTTTTAACATAAAACTCCCCTTATCCCTTTAACATCAAACTGCCCTTATCTTTTTAACATAAAACTCCCCTTATCTTTTTAACATAAAACTCCCCTTATCTTTTTAACATAAAACTCCCCTTATCTCTTTAACATCAAAATCCCCTTATCTCTTCAACATCAAACTCCCCTTATCTCTTCAACATCGAACTCCCCTTATCTTTTTAACATAAAACTCCCCTTATCTCTTTAACATCAAAATCCCCTTATCTCTTTAACATCAAAATCCCCTTATCTCTTCAACATCGAACTCCCCTTATCTTTTTAACATCAAACTCCCCTTATCTTTTTAAATCATACTCCCCTTCTCTCTTCAACATCAAACTCCTCCTATCTGTTTAACATCGAACACCAGTACTCTCTTTAATGTATCTTTCTCTTCAAGATCAAACCCACCTTAAGGATACTCTACCCCCTGCTCCACCTCCCCCGAGTGTTTTTTTTTTTACATTTCGACGTTTTACTTTTAAACTACTGTGATTTTTGCAACACATGTATATATATTCTGAATCGTCTTTTTCTGCAGAACAATAATAAGTTTTCTAAAACTTATACAGAAAAAAAAACTTTGCATAAAAAGTTAAGTTTTGCTACCTCTTTTTCAAATTGCTACTTCTTTTACACCATTTACGTCAACTGTTCAATTTTACATCAACGTATAATACATTTTACGAAGTAAAAAGCGGTCAATCAGTGTTTTCCTGTTTGTCTTAGTTTTCTCGCAATATTGTGTTAAAGGTCAAAAATCACAAAAATGAATAGTTCTTATAACTATAACTATCTCTAAAAACGAAAAAAGATAGTAAAAATCTGAGTGACAGTTTTTTTAGTTTTATATGTGGAGATGAAATGTGTAAAGAAACAGTTCTGTAGGTAAAATAACAGCCGAGGAATTTTCCCAAGAACGGTAAACTGAAAAATGAAAGCAGAGAAAACAGGTATAATGTTGTCAAAACACCGCTGTTATAAATAATGTAGTCAAGTTTTATAATCAAAGTTAACAGTCTTCTAATTCAATTTTTGTTATATCTCGATATCAGAAAATATGCTGGAAATACCGGCACATCTCAAACGTTTGACTCAATAAAGGTACACAAGGGCTGATTTCACGAAACCTGTTTAAGCTGTTAAAGGCAATATTTTAACCAAATGCTTTATTTAGTTCGCCGCTGTGCTTTACATGTCACATAATAAACAGATATACAGTCATGAGCGATTACAGAAACATGTAATGCAAACACCTTGATTGAGTTATTTGTTTAGAAACTGGCCAATTGCATTCAGTAATAGATTATGATTACCAAGGAGAACATATTCCTCATAGTAACAATTCCGAAAAGAGGTGGGAGATTCATGATTGACTAAACGTTTCGGCTTATTGTTCAAACCATCGCCAGGAGTGATGAACCGGATAAATGTGTGGTCAATATACCGAAATGTTTAGTCAATCATGAATTTCCCTGTCTATGCTTTAATTTGAGTTTATGTTCTTAGGTTTATGGGCTCGGCAAGAGAGTAAGTTATTGCGCCCGGGATATGGTAAATCAATTAGCAATTGTGTATGGAAAATGTTATGGAATGGGGGAAAACAGAGCTGTAAGGTGACTGGGTAATTACAGGAGTATTTGAAAGGATAAGTGTCAGTAGAGGGCTGACCGAACCCCGTCTGGGAGAATGGCGTCTCCCTATCTCACAGTCACCATACACTCTAGCCTTGTTTCTTTCTGCACGTTTATTATTCCACCCGGCTCCAGAGCGGTAACTGATCGCACTATTTGCTTTCGTTCCTGTAAAAACTACCGGATTTCTTCGCCAATAATGTAGTATTGTTTGCGGAGAACATACACAGGTCGGCAGGCCGTAAACGGTTTGGGATCTGATGTATTTTTGTATTCTCATTTCGACGAATGTTGCCTGGTGGGAGGGTTTACAGAGGCGGTGAGAGAAGAACTCAATGCACTCGGTACAATTCAGTTACACAAGTATTTCAGTAAAGATATCGTCTGAACGAAGACTTCCTTTCTTCACAAATTCTCTTCATAAAATCTATAATTTGGATAATTTAATTTCAAGAAACTACACGTTCAGTGTCAGCTTAGATTTATACATTTTCTCAAATTCAGCATTCTGGTAAAACGTTCCAATTTAACGCCGCTGCAATCGACCAGTGCCGTTGTTCCCTTTGTGTCGTATCATATGTTATGTTTTCATATCATATGAAAATATAGTTGGAGCCTAAAGCCACATTTGGGGTTTATAGATGATCATAACCAATACGCGACACTCCAATAAATAACTTTGAGTCCAGATTGAGTCCAAGACGTAATCTATGTTAGTTTAGAAAATATTTGATATAAAATAGTTTCCTTGGAGAAATTGTGTAATACAAGTGTAGAGTGTATATTGAACGTGGGTGTTTTGATAGCAACAATATTATGTGATCTTTTCTTATAACGACCATTTTACGGGACAGTACTCTTCGAAGATAAAAGAAAAGATTGGTTTCACGATTAAACACTTATTGTTTTTAAAGAAATGTGGTGATATTCGACAGATCACATTAAATTGTGCAATCGTCGTCCGGAAAATTAGAACTGAAAAATATGCGATACAGGTGATATATGATCAAATACCCTGTACATATTATGGCCATCCAGAGACCCAAGTTCGAATCAAGGTGGAGGAAAGCCAAAGTTTTTTTTATCTAGAATAAAAATAGATTCATCTAAGCCCCCTAGTTGAAACAGTGAAGAGATTTTAGTCATGGTGAAATCATAGCTCATCAAATTGTTATCAAAAGTGTTATTGCATTTTTTTTTAGTATAACTCGGTTTTCACGGAGTCGCTTAAATGCTGGTGCTGTAAGTAGGCCTACAATGCATGGTGGACTTTTTTATTTATTTATTTTAACCTAGAGTAAATTGGGTTAGTTGTATCGGGGAGAAATGTAACATTACATATCATTTTGTAACCATCAAGTACCATCTAGCTTTTAAACGCAGACTGGGAACTTTGGGATAAACCTGCACCATTACTGTCTTATCAGGAAGTGACGAAGTGGCTCTACTTTTACAATAAGCCGCAGATGCATACAAAAATGAAACTGTGTTATTAAGGTCAACATAAAATTGAACAATTTTATTCATTTAAAAATGAATAAACTTGTTAGTATCTTTATAATTTGTTTGTTTGTTTGATTTGGGTGAATGGTATTTTTAAGAAGGGAATTAGATTAATGTATTTATACAGCTGTAATTTATCTTGCTACGACCGCACAACTTACACCGTTTGAGCGATTATCACTACATTTAGACATTCAAAATAGTACCGCACTAGATTATGACCAAGCGGGCTGTTCGTAAGGCATGGAGGGGAGCCCGCTTCCAGTTTTAAACTAATGATTACACATGAGAATACACCTTATATTGTATTTACAGCTCCAACATTAAAGTGTATATATCAGTGAAGACGTGATCCCGAAAAGATTGTAAAACAATTGTTGGTATAGGATGTATAAATTTACTGCGTTTTTTTTGTTTCCTTTAATATTATAAAGTTACCCAAAGTGTTCAGAATGCAAAATCGCAGAGCTTTCTGGTTCTATTTGATTGGATTACTCACTTCTTGGACAACCCTGTTGACTCGATCGTCTATATTTTACTGCCAACTATAAATTAAACATGGGAAGAAAATTGCTGCGT
>JARDVA010423850.1:0-13734 GCA_030265315.1 Mopalia swanii | reverse complement strand
AGTGGGGTTTAAGGTCATCAAAGGCTATTTCACTTATATGATTGGTTTGTTTGAGTGGGGTTTAAGGTCATCAAAGGGTATTTCACTTATATGATTGGATTGTTTGAGTGGGGTTTAAGGTCATCAAAGGCTATTTCACTTATATGACAATGGATTGCCCACTTCACACCGTTCCTTGCTTAAATACAGTGGAAAACCAGGAAGAAACCTTGTTATTTCTTTGGAAGCTATTTAAAGGACTTAAAAAGTCAGCTCTAGGAGAATTTCACAACTAGGAAAGAGGTAAAAACTTCATCAATAAAACTGAAGGTGGTTTAGTACCATTATCACACTTTGTAATTTTGACACTTTCAACCATAAGTAATTCATTGAAGAGGTTAACCAAACCTGTTTTACATTGACAAGTGATTTATTTAATTCAACGAGCACATGTGTGTCTGTTACAGTGTGTATTGTAAGTATTATGTGACTAGCTAGAATGAACTCAGTGTTTTATCAGGAACAGATCAGCCAATATGAGGGTGCTGATCACATCGAAATCATAACTCAAGGGCATGCAAACATGTCCCATCAACTGTAATCTGCCATGAAAATACCATGAAAATACCCCCTGCTCAGATATTTCTGTCTAGAAATGCATGAGTTAACTCCATTTTGGATATGTAGTAATGAATATGTATATCACTGAGTTTGTTACTTATATGAACCTCACACAGAATCCTAAAATAAATCTACAAGTTGTGTTCATAATAGCCTACAGTAAAGCCTACTGTTCTCTGTTCCACCAAACAGCCATGAAGTACATATTAAGAAAGGATGAAAGAATCAATACCCAGTGAATAAGGTTACATATTTTTACACAATTGTTACTAAGACAGGGACTTCTGAATAATGATTGGTATGTGACTGTATTAAATATCTCAATTCTGAACTACATTAATAGACCTACATGTACAGTTAGTACAAAATTGTCTTTTTAATCTTAATATTTCCTCTCTATATTTTAATCTTAATATTTCCTCTCTATATTTTAATCTTAATATTTCCTTTCTAGTTTTTTTATCTTAATATTTCCTCTCTATATTTTGATATTAATATTTTCTCTATATTTTGATCTTAATATTTTCTCTCTATATTTTGATCTTATTATTTCCTCTCTATATTTTGATATTAATATTTTCTCTATATTTTGATCTTAATATTTTCTCTCTATATTTTGATCTTATTATTTCCTCTCTATATTTTGATCTTAATATTTTCTAGGCTCTATATTTTGATCTTAATATTTCCTCTCTATATTTTGATCTTATTATTTCCTTTCTATATTTTGATCTTAATATTTCCTCTCTGTATTTTGATCTTAATATTTCCTCTCTATATTTTGATCTTATTATTTCCTCTCTATATTTTGATCTTAATATTTCCTCTCTATATTTTGATCTGAATATGTCCTTTCTATTTTTGTATCTTAATATTTCCTCTTTATATTTTGATCTTAATATTTCCTCTCTATATTTTGATCTTAATATTTCCTCTCTATATTTTGATCTTAATATTTCCTTTCTATATTTTGATCTTAATATTTCCTCTCTGTATTTTGATCCTAATATTTCCTCTCTATATTTTGATCTTATTATTTCCTCTCTATATTTTGATCTTAATATTTCCTCTCTATATTTTGATCTGAATATTTCCTTTCTATTTTTGTATCTTAATATTTCCTCTTTATATTTTGATCTTAATATTTTCTCTTTATATTTTGATCTTATTATTTCCTCTCTATATTTTGATCTTAATATTTTCTAGGCTCTATATTTTGATCTTAATATTTCCTCTCTATATTTTGATCTTATTATTTCCTTTCTATATTTTGATCTTAATATTTCCTCTCTGTATTTTGATCTTAATATTTCCTCTCTATATTTTGATCTTATTATTTCCTCTCTATATTTTGATCTTAATATTTCCTCTCTATATTTTGATCTGAATATTTCCTTTCTATTTTTGTATCTTAATATTTCCTCTCTATATTTTGATCTTTATATTTCCTCTCTATATTTTGAGCTTATTATTTTCTCTCCATATTTTTGTCTTAATATTTCCTCTCTATATTTTGATCTGAATATTTCCTTCCTATTTTTGTATCTTAATATTTCCTCTTTATATTTTGATCTTAATATTTCCTCTCTATATTTTGCCATCATCTAGGGAGAATGCAAGACTTATTTTTTGTTCTCAATACTTTTGTTTTTTATGCCATGAGAATGAGAATAATATAGGCAGTGATATATAAAGTTATTTAAATTTTGAATGTAGAGAAAGACAATTGAGCTGGTCTCTACTGGGAATTAAACTTGGGTCTCTGACTAGCTACACCAGTCAGAGCTATTTATATATTTTATTGTAGAGAGTTCAACAGATGCCAAACAACAATTTGATAAAGATTTCCCAACTGTACCTTCCGTACTTTTAAAAATAACTTTTGATCCTTATTAACTTGAATATGTTTTAGGTAACTTGTTGAATGCTGCAACTGATAAACTCTAACACTATGCTAAACTAAAGCAGCTGATTACATAGTATATTTCTCTCAGGATTGACAAATTCAATCCGTCTTATTTTTACGTACAACTAATACGTTATTGACATCAATGGTCAGGTATAGTTGTTTACCTTGACATTTATTCTAGATATGAACTGGTCTACCCCAGTCACACAGATAATACAACTTACTCGAGCAAATACTTGATACACTAAAAACTAATTGAAGAGGGGAAATAAAGGATCTAATTTAGTTCTGTATAATAAGCTATTCGCTGTCAAGGTTAATACTAATAAATACTGATGAATCTATCCGATGCATCTCATAACAGCATAAAAACACACACCTGAGACTGGCAGAATATTATCCAGTAAAAGCCTTGTGAGTAAATGATAGTATATAGACATATAATAATGACCACCCTCTCCAAAAAAAAAGACAAGCCGAGTTGGTAGCAGGTCAACCACTATAAGCTGTTTTTGAAAAAATGTGCTCATAATCCCAGTCAAATCACCTTTTCCTACTTTTGTTTAAGAACTATTTTTTTTTTCAAAGGGTAAAAGTTATGGTGTTTATCACCTTTTTGGTGCAATATCCAATGTTGGCCATATTCTTTTTGCAACCTAATGAAATACAACCACATCGATGGGATTAACAGAAAAAGAGAAGTTTGAAGTTTATATCTGAATTTGACTGATGAGCATTTTGGTTCGTGGAATTAAATAATTGCAATCCCATCATGTTCTTAACTGGAGGAACATATTTTCCAAGTTTGTAATATGTCCGTGGATTTGTTCTCACAACACAAACAGACATCAATATTGCTTAATTATGCACTGGTGGCCATTTTGTTTTATTTAACTTGGCAACTGATATCTATACCAATTCTCTTCATCTGAAGGAGATAAAGCACAGCACAAGTTACAAGTTACATCGGTGAATTTGTTCTCCAATTATCATGTTTACATCCACAAGGCGTCAATATTGCAAAATTATGCAATGGCGGCCATATTGTTTTTGAAACTTTGGTGAAATGCAATCCTCTTAATACACAAAAGTTAAATTCCAAGTAAATCAGTAAATTTATTCTCAAGCTATCATGTTCACAAAACATATGAGTGAATATTGTAAAATCTGTTGTCTTAGTAGGAGATGATCAAGTTTCAAGTTAATCCCTGAATTTGTTACAGAGTTATCGTGTTCATAACATATACAGATACTGCTAAATTATGCATTGACGGCCATTTCATTTTACGGAATTTTATGAAATTTAATCCCATCCGTTGCTTTAATGAGAGGAGACTTTATTTTAAGTTTCAAGTTAATCCGTGAATTTTGTACAGTTTAATATTCTTAAATTATGTACTAACAGCCATTTTGTTTTTGGAATTTGGTGAAATGCAATCCCATCCATCGCCTTAGCAGGAGGAAGCTACACACCAAAATTGAAGTTAATCTGTGAATTTATTCTCAACTTACCGTGTTCACAACACATACAGGCAATGCCTGTTTTTTTGCCAAAATCATTATAATTTACTCCCATAATTTCACCACATTAAAGTAGTACCTTCTTGAAAGTTGCAATCTATTGCAGGATGTTTAGTTCTGAATATTTAAAGAGAAACCTTTCATGTTACCAAACAACATACTCCAGGCTGTCGTTTTAATAGGAGCATGAATCTGATATACCCTCTGTGTTTTATGAAAAACTCAACAGATGTCACCGGTTATTTTGTGTACAGACTTGGCTCTGTTATCTCCATACACAAGTCATGGCTTCCTTTATGCCTGTGCTATCAATACATGTATGTTTGGTCACAGCTTTAATTGGTTTGATGTAGAATCTAGAAGAGGGGAGCTAGGGGGGGGGGGGAGAAGTTTCCCATGCCTTATCAATCTCAAGGGATATTGCTTTCTTAAATATTGTATATGTACATGTATACTCATTTATTTACTGTGCATGGTTAATATCAGCATATACCGGAATGACAGACAGATGCCTATTGACCAGAATAAAAGAACACAGCAGTGGCAAAAGTCACGGTGAAATATTTAATCACATTTCCCAGTGTGAGGACTTCAAGTACTTACATGACATAATTAGTTTACCTGATCATTTGAACGGTGTAGACCCCTCTACTGACTATGATATTGTACTAGCCAACACTTATATAATTGATCAATCACGGCACTGGTCAGACTTATTATTTAAATAAGCTCTAGCAATTAGAAGACATATTATTCTTCTATTTTTAATCACAGACTTAAAGCCAGTAAAGAAGTTTATTTGTTTTCCTAATCTCTACATAATCTTACGGTTAATTATTTTCTTGCTTAGAAAGACCAACTGTATTTATATATTTAATGTCTGGCTTATTGTTTGCCTTGTATAGTTTAAACACCTGTATATTTAATCTGTTTGGCTTACATCTACCATGTTTGTTTTAGCCACCCATAACCTATATATAAACTTGTTGTTGACCATATGTAATTATCTCCTGATGATGGCATAATAAATGCTGAAATATTCAGTCAAAATGATTTGTTTGTTTGTTTCGGAATAACACTACTTGTGTATTGTTTAATATATGGTGGCTTATTTACCAGGTAAGCCAAACAAAGGGAAGGATGATGTGTAGATAATTAGAAAAGATTAGTGGAGGTTAAAGATGACCTGGTCACCATAAAAAGCACTTTAAAAGGTTACTATGTAGGAAGATAAGATCCAACTTACAAAAAATACCCTAGTATATGTATAATGCTCAGGGAATGGTAGACGCTTACACATGGATTAGAGTATATAGACTAAGCTTGACCCAAGTTGGCAAACCCTTTGACTTTAACCAAAATCTAATCAGATTATACAACAAATACTTATTAATTCCGCTTAATCTAACTTAAAGTCTTCAGACATGTCTACAGTGAGAAAATTGCTGACAATAATTTAAGTTGAGATAGTGAATAGTACTGCTTATATAGTTTAACAGTGTGGTGAGAAAGAAAATGTTTCAAAATTAAGTCTCTTATCATTTAAATTACAACCATAAGTGTTTTCCAGGCAGAGTTTCTGATATAAAGCAAACTACTGATAAAAAATATGCTATATAATACATGTGTAGATTTGCAAAAGTGTAAATTTGCAAAATTGTGTAACGTTTTATGGATTTAAATTGTTAGCAGACCATTTTATAAACATTTTTATATATTATTAGTTGAATTAAGCTAACCCCAGTGTACGTCAATGTTCAATTAACGATTCTTACATATACCTGGCTAGCTAGCACCTCCAGTATGTAGAAGTCAGAGAGTGAGAACTCTAAATCAGATAATTGGGACATACTACAGACAATAGCCCTATCACACTGTATTTAGCTTATGATTTATATCAATAAGTATAAGCCAATTTCAGTGTAGGTTGATTGACATCAGTTAGCTTGTCAGTTTCCCACGTTGGTTTCTTTGTGCTTTATACATAAGAACCGGAAAGAGTTCGGTACAGAAGTATGCAGTTATGTCCAAGTGAATAAAGCGTAGATATTTATATATATATATATATACAGTACATAAATATATACAGTGAACATATACAGTGAAGAATGAAGATATACAAAAGATAGAACTGAGTGGGAATAGGGGATGGGTGACTGCGTAAAGTGTATTCTTAATAAAGATGTTAAGCCTTAGACTCCCCACAAATTGCTCTTCATATCACAAAGTATACTTACCTTAAGGGTGGTTCTGAATGACAACATTTGTCTACATAGTACAGTATCTATATATTTTACCTACTTTGCCAAAGGTTATGGCAATACATTTAAATGTTTGATAAGTCAAGAATTTGTATATATTTTGAAGTTATATATGAGGCTAACAAACTTGTCAAACGTATGTTTAAATACATAGAAAATAATTTTATTCTCCGCTTTTCTAGATACAAACTTTATCAAAATGATTTGGGGTAAATTATTTAATTTGAACTCCTTTCAGCCATGGTCAAATATGCCCCCAAACTCGTCTTCTCCCCGTTATTTCAGGGATAGCTTAATAACACCTTAATTATGTTATCAAACTGACACATACCAATCTACAGGGTTAATTATAGCCCTATCTTCCTACATATTAAACTATATAAACAGATCAATCAGATAAGATAGTCATCAAAACAGGTGGATTTCATGACCTGAATATAAAGTTTCATTTCAAGATCAATTCATTAATACAGTGTGAAAATTCTTAAACATTTACCACAATTATAAGCTGTGTCTGCTATGTATTAGATATCTCAGTTGATGCAAACAGTACACATGTCCAACATCTATATCCACACAGTTAAATGTATTCATTAGAAAAAGTACTGAAGTTCTACCATGTGTAATGAACGCACAGGTAAAACTGTAATTAACGACCCTTGTTAAGTTTACCTGACTAAATAGCTTTAGTTAAGAACCACTCCTTTTTCAACATACATGCCAACAACATACATGAGTCAAGTAAAAAATGTAACCGTCAAATTCACCGAACTTATTTCTGCCCATGTAATCAATAAATGTAATTCCCCTATTGTCACACTAGCTTTCTCGCAATAACTGTGATAAATGCATGAGAAAGGTAACCACCAAAAAAAAAATCCATACAAAATAAAGAATTTAACTATTGGTTTTGTCATATGTGCTATAAGTTTCAAAACAGGTAGGCCTACATGAAATCTTTTTTATTTATTTCCTCATTAGATGCCCATTACCAAATAAAAAGGAGAAACACAGAAATATAAGACAAGAGGTTGCAACTGAGAGGATGTCATCTCTCGCTAAAGGCCAGCTTTAGTTGCATGAAGCACTAACTTATCTAGCAAAAGAGAACCAAAAAACTAACAAGGACAAGGAAGTTGAGAGTTAAGCCTGGAAGAACAAATAGTTACGGGTGTACCCAGGCTTAAACCATACCCATGATGTAAACAGAGCTGACAGCTAGCTGATTGTGGGTGACACACTGTGTTGGGAGAACAGACGCTGACATGACCTAACATGTAAGAAAGAATACAAGACCTTTTCCTTAGCACACAACTCAAAACCATTATCTCAAAATACCTGTAGCCTTGAAATAAGCTTCAATATTAAACTCATTCCTTGTCATTCAATTAATTTTATAAGCAGTAACCATAACTTAAACCAAATTGAGGTTCACTGCCTTATGAAACTTTTATCAGAAAGAAAAACATTCTTCAGAAACCACTTGAGCATGAAAAAAAAGCCATAGTATCATCTGGCAACATTGTTTCCTTGTCCAAGTATAAACTGTCAAATCAAAATTTCATTTAAGTTTTATCAAGTAGTTAAGGTCTAAAATAAGTTCAACTTTATGCATAAGAAATCGCCTCAATTCAGTACAATAATTAAAAAAAAGACCAAATGTTTGACATTGCTGTCAGGATAATAATACACAACTAGCCAGTATGTGAAAACTTATAAACATGAAATATACCGATTTAGGGACATACACATTATGACAAAATCAATAAATATATAGGCCATGCCATGGATTATTTAAAAGTCAAATGTTTATCAGAGTTTAAATAAACACACAAAATATGAAATAGACAGAGGACAGTAGAAACACACTAAACCACAATGAACAATTAATCACAACAGTGAGCTTAATCTGAACTGTTCTTATATACAGACCTCTCATTATTTTGCTCGTACGGTGACAGTTGGGGCCGGGCTATTTCCAGTCGCCCATAAACTTGTTCCACACGGAGTAAATCGGGTGCACTGGTATGAAAAGCTTTCATTGAGAGCTTATTAGTCAAATTATTGTTGTCACGTTTCATAAGTTCTGATCTGCTGGGTGGGGGTGGGGGGATAGCTAATGGGGGTCGTGACGAGGGATCCCTTGCTACCGGGACATACACTAGGCCACCTTGGGACCGTTGAGAACCTTCGACTGACTGATGGAAGTTCCTGGGGACAGTATTATGAACACGGACAGGTACATCATAAATTGGTTCCCCTTTCTTCTTTCGTCGCTTCATGGCTTCCTTTTGTCTTTTTTTTTCCTCTCTGTCTCGCTCTTTCTCTCTCTTTCGTTGCTCTTTCTGTAGTTTTTTAATGGCCTTTTTCTCAGCCTTACTAAGTTCCAGCCCAACCTTATGTAGTTGTGGCATGCTGGTAGAAAACATTTTTGATTTACTAAGAGAAGCTCCTGTTCCTTTACTATAAGTTTCATAGTGAACAGGTTGGTAATAGCTAACCTGTGGATATAAGGCCACCTCACTGGATGGCCGGTATATAGTCATTCCTCTAGGTAAAGTCCCAGCAGCGTACTCCATAACTCTCACCTCACCACTTGACTTGTCAATAACTAACTGTTCACTACTGCGAGGTAAAGTATAATGTGGTGACGTTCTCTGATAATAATAGTCCGGATCTAGGAGGGTCGCTCGGGATCTCCTTGAACTAGCGGATGACGTCGTGGACACTGTGCGTGGTCTGACTGGCCTACTGCCTGGGGCATGTCTAATCAGAGTGCCTTCTGTGTAATGGAGCGTCCCAGTGTTACCTGTTGATCTAGGTCGGTGGAGATAAGGCTGAGCATAAGGTGCTTCTTCACCTGGGTTGTATGTACTCCCCTCAAACACACTGTCACTGTCCCCTATATTACCTTCTACCCTATTGGCCAGATGACCATACTGCATGGGGTGATCATACAGAGTTAGATCTGAGAAGGTACTGGAGATGGACCCCCTTGACATGTTAGACACTGTAGAATACCCACTAGGACGCCGAGGTTTAGCTTTCCTAGCCTGAACTAACTTTTCATCAGGTCGAACAAAAAACACAGAATCCCCTATGATTTGTTTTTGTCTGCGACCAGCTGTTGTGTGTCTGGGTACAGAATAATAACCAACAGGTACCATAGTAAATTGTGGAGGTGTTTGTCGAATAATCCGCGGCCCACTGATGACAGATGGAGATAAAGTGGGGGCTATCACTACAGGTGTTTCCCTACCATGAGATACTGCACTCTGGTCATTCGCTATGTTACCTTTTCTCACAGGGGTGGTGCTGGAAGCTGCTGAGTCGGGCAACGCCATAACCTTATTAACAGGAAAATGTCCACCAGCATCTGAACTATCATCATCAAACTGGAAAGTATTTTCTTGGACACAACTTTTCACCACACGCCTGTGAATCTGCCTCTGTGTCATTTTGATAAGATAATCACAAATGTTTATCTAAAACGTCCAAGCTTTTTGTAAAATTCTGCTTGATATTAATCCAGCTAGTTCAGAGAGTATGACAGATTTGCTTGATATTAATCCAGCTAGTTCAGAGAGTATGACTGATTTAAATCTATGTTCACATATAGTCCACAAAATCAGAGTTCTCACAAAATATTAGATGGTTGAATATTTCATACACAGAGTTAAGCTTGAAATATACATGGCAACTGTATATAAGTATACACCGGACTCACATGTGCTATAAACAGTACAAAACAGTCCTTTGTTGAATTATGTAATCCAGTGCTTGATTCAATGGCTTAATAGAAATAGCTCCAAATCAGGCTTAACAGTTGAGATGCTGTGCCCCAGCGTCCAAGTCATTCTCACACTCCCACATTACTGGTGAGGTCAGAGGTTTACCTGACTGTACCAAGGTGTAGGTGGCAAGGGCGTCTACCATAAGCTTGTCATATTCCTGGTTAGGGATAATAGCGCAATACACATACAGGGTAGCAAGCCCCTAAATCCAGTTTGTTCATTTAGTGAATGGGCAAAGAAAACTGTGACTAAACATGCGTGTCCTCAGTCATTGCTAAAGCTCTTTTGTTAGATGGACTGAAAAACTTTTTTATTCCAGAGCCTTTTGAAAATCTTGAATCCTGTATATGTAGACCCTTAAAATCAGCAATCATTTTGCCATCACATAAGTGCTGGGCCTATACAATCAGTTTTTAAGCTTAGTTCTGCACAATATTTCTCACATAGACAGACGTTTTAAGGCAGGTTATTATCCTCAAAGTTATGGGTTCCCTAAACAGTGTTTACCCTGGGCAGTAAAATACTCAGAGTATGCCTGAGACCTGGGCTGAACAGAGAATCAGTTCTTTAAGACAGCAGAAACACGCTTCTACTTTGAATAGCCTACGACAGGTATGTCTAGTATGATAGCTCAAAGAATTCGAACAAAAGTGGTAAATGTATTAGAAGCCAGTGGGCCGTAGCACACAAGTATAACAGATCACAGATTTATTTACTGTACAAATAGTAAACAAAATTGGAGAAAACATCCTTCAGTCTTCTTGATTACTGGACTGTCTGTCTTTGTCCAAGTGACATACTGGACAAACTGGACAAGATATGCAGCTAGCTGTCCTCAATAGTGAATTCAAACATGTGGCCAGAGGCCTACAGTGTGCATAACTGATTAGACATTCTTAAGGCACAATACAACATTAACCAGAAACACGGGCTTTCATCTGCATGACCAACATTCAGCACCCCTAAAATAAGTCAACACTCTCCAGAATAAACAGCTAGTCAACCAAAGACTGATTTAAACAGCTGGTGAGTGAGCTGGTCTAATCGGAGTTCTATTAATCCCAGAAACAGGCTAATCCTATTAGAATCAACAGTCAGCATGTGCTATAGCCATCACCTGTTACTTCACCATAGCAAAAAACACATTCCTTTAGTTGGACCATTGATCAAGTTAGATTATAAGTAAACATCTCAGAAAAAACATATTCCTGAAGCCTCAACAGAAAACAATCTACTGCGTTTATCCATGTGACCAAATAAAAACAGAATTGCCATTGCACAAGATCACAGATTTTGAACCCTGATTGTATAGGTTGGCTGGTATCTGCTCTTGAATGCCTAAATTTGAACAGGTCGTACAAGTGCACAGTGAAGGTCCAACCATGTTGCCAGCGCCCACATTGTGATCTGTGTGATAAACAGACAATGACAGGAGCTACAGTATAACTTCACAAGCGCCACCTAGGGGCAAAACTGCCCTAGCATTCCAATCCATACCACCTTGGTTCAATAATCCAGTGTACCTGTAATTAACTGGACCTGTATATGACCTAACATGTTTGTGGCTGAGTCGGGGAGATTAAACCAGGAATCTCAGCACCTTCAGGTCACATGATTGTTGTTTCCCGCGCTAACCTTATAACCCAAAGTCATTACTTGTTTAAACAATGCTTTCCCCCTACGTCTGCTAATTAGTCTAGATGTTGAGAATATACTGGTCAGTTATGAACCCCAACATATATTTGTTTATAACAATCAGAGAGATGGCAAGACCAGAAATGCAGGGCAGCTGTAGATCGTAAACATCCACATTCCAAGGTACAAAGATATCTGTGTCAACTTAACCAAACTTGAGTTGTTATAGTATGTAAAAACTACATAACTGATAGTCTGTCAATATGAATACTCACTGTTGATTTCACTAGAGTAGTTTTTCACAAGACAAGTCAATTCCTCAGAACATAATCAATTATAATCCTGTAGGCAAGTTTCCACAGCAAGAGTGTAAAGAATTACTAGTATAGAAGTTTATGACAGCTTAGTTGTCATTTTGTCATTGAAGAGGATATATTGTAGGACAGACAACTGAAGCATGATCACATTAGTAGAGTACATGTATAGCTTATATTCACTCTTATCTTATAACAACAGATAGTGAGAGATGAAATACACTATAATAATCAACTTCACCAAAACATCAACTATATGTGTGCAAATGATTTAAAATTGATGTATCTTTTTTTCTGATTATTTCAGTTGATTGCTTGATCTTGGTTTAACATCCTGCTTTAGGGTGTTTCACCTATAGACAATGATGTAGGCCTACTTCAACAAGGAAAAGCAATCAACACAACCGTTAATGTGAAGTGTTTTGCTCTGCAGAAAAATTAATGCTGATCAATTAAAAAGCATTGTATCTTGATGCACAATATATTCATTTGAAATAAGTGGTGTTTGTTGTTTGTCAAATCTAGTTTTTATCCTAGCCGGGATTATCAGTGGTAATTCTGAAAACTCTCTATGAAGACTCTATCACTGTAATCGTACATTAAGCTATGCTGTACATAAGCCAGTCAAAACACCTGGTAATACTGGTCCTGCAACACACATCTTCCATAGGGCTCAACCTTTTCTACACATTTACTGATGGAAACACATACATATTAATAGAATTTAAAGCCTAAAATGTATATGTCAGGTTAAAGTAAACATGATTTTATTTAAGTATTGTAAACAACACACAGATATCTTACGAACAATTATTTTCCCAATGTATCTGTTCACCAAAAATTTTCTTGTTACAATGTCAGTAAAATATTGTCTTGTTCAGGTGTGGTTTACCTGAACAAAAGCATGTGCAACTAATCCATGCCAGAGTACCTAACTCAACACTGAACCCATTATATCATATTACAGCACAACTCACACACAAATTCCTGGTGTTTTGCTTTTGTGCTTATGTATGTTCAAACCCCACTATATGCCATATAGTAGTGCTTTTAAAGCTTTTTAAATAATAGACTATGCTTGAAACAAAGACGCGGGTCCAAAATATGCTTAAAAAAAATAAATAGTATCATCATACATATGATATTCTGAAACTGCTATAAGTTGGTATTTGTCACATTTGCCACTTTTCTCAACTAAAATATCTATCTAGAGAGGGAATGAAAATCCAACAATGTTATAACAAACCTAAAAGGTGAGAACCTTACAAGTAAACTGGTAAATATCTTTAGATATGGACTTCAATTTAGTCAAAACATTTAGGAACAATCAAACCATCCTGATTTGTTACCAAACGGATTGTGATACAGGAGAAAATGAAGAAAGTATATAAGTAAAAGACAGGAATTTGGCTGTTAGAATAAAATAATATACAACAGTCAACAATGACATTTTCAAACACATCAATGTTTGAAGTAATTTAAATTGCATTGTACTTGAAATCAATGATAAGTCTACATGTACCAGATGTTTTAAATGATAAAACACCAATAGACTGGCCTGATATAATACTCAGGTGTCATATGTGTTACCATGAGGCAAAGCACTGGTCAACCCTACTGTTTAAAGAGGCTCTGACTATAAGTTATTATAGCATCAAAGCCTCCAAAGAGTCTGATAACTTATTTTCCTCTCCCCCCCC
>JARDVA010421629.1:0-16284 GCA_030265315.1 Mopalia swanii | reverse complement strand
TGTATATGTACTTTTATCTTTCAATTTACTGCTGTTATTTATCTCTGTTATTATTGTTATCTGTCCTGTAAGTGGGTTCTTGGGCCTGTATTGGATTGAAATAAATCAAAATTGAAATAAATCAAATCTTCGTTAATTAAACAGTATATTCCCCGTTGATTTAAATATGCTGATGGGTACATTTTATAGCTTATTTTAATTGTTCCGTGAAATTTTAGGGTATGTTTGGTGTCACTGAGGTGCATCGACCTCTTGCTCAGGACATCTTCGATGGCGAATCTAACACAGAGCACAATTATTCAGACACGGCCAAGGCAATGTACAGCAAACTATGTCCTTGCCAACTTTATGTAGAGCCCTCGAAACTCTCTAATATGACCGAGGCTGGAGTAACGATACGTTAACTATATTTTTTGCATTTTTTGGGGGTTTATATTATTATGCTTGATTTAATAGAAATAATACAGCAAAAATACAAATCAGCAAATAATGGAATTAGCCTTTATCACAATATTTGTTTAAGTATTGTTGCTTTCTACTGAAACTAACTGAATCATATCTTAATAAATATTAAATTGTTATGTATTGGGATATGTTTTGCTTACACATATATATGTAGCAGTAATGTGACCAGGTAATATAATTATAATGTCTTTGTTTTGACAGGACCAGGTTGCAAATACACGCCATGCATAGACAGAAAGAAATACTCTTGACAGAATTGCATACGATAAGTGGCGAGTAGACGGGATTGTTCTTGACAGAAGTACACACCATGTGTGAATCATAGACATTTTGTGCTAGAATTTGGACAATGTTTATCAGTCTTCTCCATAAGGAATGATCTCTCCCCATTTCTATGAGCAATTTTTTTTCTCCAGAAAGTGTGATTTTGATACTGCATTCAAATTGTGGAACTACCTTTTGCACATGAATTTAAGTGATACCAATACACGTAAAGCAGTTACAAGGAGCTTTTAATGTATCTGTGTTGACATCACAGTAGCAAAAATAGCTCTGATTCATTACAACTATACGATAAGAATAAGCATGCACTTCCATGCATGCTTAAACAAGTTTGTTAAACAAGAGATTGTTTAACAAATTCTTATAAAAATATTTATTTTCTTTAAGAAATACAATTGCCTTACTTATTTCTTTACACTTGGGTTTCACTTTCTGTAACTTTAACCAAAAAGGTGCATATTTACGCAAGTGTCACATGTACAAGTACTCTATTGACATTGACAATGCTTTTCATTTCCAATAAAATGTTGTCATTCTATAACTAGTGTTTATGATTATTTATTTATCTTTTGCATGGACACAATTCATTTAATTGGGTTGTTTTCATTTTTGGGCTTTGTATGATTGCAGCCTTTATTTAAATAATTTGGCATTATCTTGTGATATGTATATAGGAACATGAAAACAGCAATATAAGAAACTAGTTAAAATGACTTATGTCTTTCACTCTAAATATAGCATTTGTTTAAATGACGTTTTTGATTGGTAATGTGCACAACATAAGGCTGTGTTTATAGATAATACATCTGTAATTACTATATCACAACGTTAAAGTCTTGTCTTAGCTACAAGTTGTGGCGTAAGTAATACTAAAGGTATTGCTATGTCAACTAAACTTAGTGTTTATTTCAGAGGCAAATAAACACAATATTCCATTTAAAAAGTTTTACGTACCCAAATACAAATAATGTTTAAAAACTATAAAAATTGTGCTTTTTAGTGTTTCTTCAATCTGGGATTACAAATTACAGGGATATGTAACAGTAAGATTTAACAGTAACTTTCGTATGAAATCATGAACTCTCTCGCGGAGCGCGGCAACTGGCGAGATGTTTTATCGGTTGGCAAGGGAAAAAGACAATGTGTTGAAAGAAAATTACTTTATTTCACCTGTGATTACAATATACAGGGATATGTAACAGCAAGCTTTAATATAGAACTGCCGATTAAATCACAAACACTCTCGCGGAGCGCGGGAACTGGCGAGATGCTATATCGGTTTGCAAGCGAAGAAGACAGTTTGTTGAACGAAAATTAAAGAAGAGAATTGTGAGCCATGGAAATCCGTCAAAGAGATTTTAATGCTTGTCTAGTTTCATTCACAATTCAGATAAAGTAATATTTCGATTATTTATTTAGACTGTAAAAACTGAGAAAATCAAGCAAATAGTAGGCCTACATAAAAATACTTTTGGTTTATTTTTGACCAAGTCATTTAATTGGGGCGTCAATTGATTCAATTATATTTGATTTTTCCGCCTAACTGACATTGAATATAAATAGAGAAGTTAATGCTCGTTCCTATATGTTCAATTTCCGTATATGTCAAATATTTATATGTTTTTGTGGACCTTTAAAACAACCAAACAAATCGTGAACGAGAGAGACTCTCATGAACTATCTATCACCATAGTGACTTGCGCATTGATAACTGTCAATTCTCACCAGTTTTGCGGACTATTTACGGAAACGGACGAATGAGACCAATACCGAGTACCTTAGTTTATGTGGATTGGGCCTGTGTACCACGCTTCATATCCTTGTATAAAGTAATTCGAGATTTCACTCTTCAATAGTCCCTTTTTACAGCCGCAATCAGAAATAAAAAGACTTAGGTATATGTAAACGACTATCTTTAATTCCACAGAAAGTATTATATAACTCGAAAAAGGTTGCATTTGAGTAAAAAAAAGCCCGATCTAATGTTGGACTAGAAAAACCTTGTAATAGCGGATAAAAAATGGTGGCCCATTGACGGAAGAAAAAGCGATTGGGACTCTTCTTGGTGTATGAAACCACTATGGCAGTTTTCCATTCACCCCTTTGTCAACCATGTAAATCCGTCAAAGAGACTTTAATGCTTGTCTAGTTTCATTCACAATTCAATTAGGCCGAGCTACATAATGATGTATGTTGTAATCCCAGATTCAATCGGCATGATTTCAAAATGATATTTAACTGCATGATCAGGATGAGAAAATTTTCCAGCTATTGAGGTTATAATTTGTAACCTCGTGGAACAGAAATAATTGTTGGCTCTTATCCGTAAGGGGATTTTCGGTTTCACGAACATATTATTTTAGACACTTCTCAGCAGGTAATGAGGTTTACCCCATTTTCTAAATAAAAGCTCAACATGTCTACCAAATAATAAACATTTCTTATTTGTTGCCAAGCGAAGAAGGCGCTTTATCTATTATGTAAGAGCCTAGCTCGCATCTAGTCTCCATACATTTTGAGGACCTCTTTGACAATATTACAAGACCATAGTGATGTGATTGTAAAGGATCTTTACCTAACTTATATCGGTTTGGTGGTCTGAGGATTGTGGATTTAATCTGGCTTATCCCCTTTGAAGCGGGATATAATTGAGAACAGGGCGAGTCTTGTTGAAGGTAGTGAGAGAACCACAATTCCCGTGAAACCTAATTATTGTGGATTTAATAATTCCTTTCAAGGTGTGTGTAGGAGGAAAGGATTTAACATGGAGTAGTTGATGGGTATCCGCAGGCTTACAGAATATCGTGAAATCCCTGCTGTACATCGTAAAGACGTAAGTACATGTAAACGACTATCTTTAATTCCACAGAAAGTATTATTATAACTCGATTAAACTTGCATTTGTTAAAAAACAATGTCCAGGCTGATAGTAGACAAAAGTTTAATGCTAGGGTTATGCTGAATAAGAGTAACATTGCAGACTTCGGTGCCTTCTCTTAGCGGTGCCAGAGGATAAATATGGCATCTAAATATCGAATATACAACAAGGTTTGTGGAAAACACGCCCATACAAATGAAAACAAAGTTGGGACTAAACATTTTGCTCCTAGATCAACGCTTAATATGCTGGTACCCGGTGCCATTGCTCTCGAAATCAGTTATTTTTAAACTGAGTTCTAACAGTTTCACTATCTCAGTAGTTAGTCAGACGAGGAACGCGGGATACCTATCAAAACCATTTTTAAAGGCACGAAATCCAGCCCAATAACGATATTAATGTACCGGAATATAGATTTTACGACAAATGTCGCTATTAGTTTAAATATGACGTATTTATCCACCTGAATTTCAAATTACTTATTCAACAAGTCATTTGATGAAACTTTGATGGCTGTTGGCAATTGTTTTGAGGTGGTAATCAATAGGTTCATATTTTTAACGGGCACAATCTGATATCGTAGGTCTACCTTGAGGTATGGAATATTGAGGCCATTTCTCCTGTGGTTTGGGAATGTTAGGGAGAATGTATAAAATCCTATTTTTGGAGTCGTGACCAGCGAGTATATAGTCACTTTTCTGGGTACTGAAGAATGTTTGTGGACATAAAGTCAGATTTGATTTTTTAATATCCATATGGTTTTCTGGCTAAATGTGGTTATCTGGCTTTTTTAATGGCCAGGACTACTCGGTTAATGTTCTGCATAGCCATATTGACAGTAGATGACCCTTTATCAGCAGCTAAGAAATAGTGAGATTGCGGTGGTTTTTAGTGTTGTCCACTCGATTAAAATCAACTGTAAGTTTAGCAGCTGTAGCAGTTATCGCTGGGTCAGTAACTGGTGGCACATACTTTTTTCTTTTTTGAAATATATCGCTTCTGTGCGTATTCGGTCTGTCCAAAGTATTTCGATAAGCGAAATATAACCGGTTTTCTGAAGCTCAATTTATACATCCTGATACAAAGTACAATTCCAGTAATTTCCACCTACCAATCTAGGAACAGTTGTTCATTGTTCAGTACCATCGGCCATGTTAAATTGCTGGTATCGATCGCTACATAAAGGTATAGACACAAAGCGCTAACTGAGTGCTGATACTATCGTGGAAATGTGAGTAACTTGTCATGTCCATGTGTTGGAATCGATGTTATCAACAATAAAACTGAGAGGATCTTGCTAAGACCACAATGTCCAACGCAGATAACACTCATGAATGACCATTAAACATCTAATCTACATATCTAAATCTCTACATATCTTTTTATATGGCTTTTTTTTGTACCATAAGTTGTACTAAAATCACAACATAAAAAAAGAGAATAATTTAGATTTGATCAACAGCTAAAGAAGCTGAACACATCCTATGGAGGGCGTTTTCTGACTAAGGGTAGTTTGTTTGAAGAGTAGCAATACTGTATTTACTTAGCACTCGGGGAAGATTATCTTTCCAGCCGTATCAAAACACTTGACATTTTATGGTTATGGTAGTGTCAATTATTACCGGAACAAACTGCCGTCATACAAGTGAAAAACCCTAAAGCACGGCATAAAACACCAATCAATCAATCAATCGTAAGTGGAACGAAGTTTTTATTATATACAATACAAGGCCCTATAAGATAGAGATTAGAATTTAACACGAATTCAGTCGACAAGTACATATTTACCTTCTCGTATGTTAAGTCAAAGATACATTAGGTTAATATATTACGATGTCAATAAGTTTACAAAAAAGATTTAAAAAAATAGATAAATAAATCTGGTTTCAATTAACGACAAATTTATAAAACAGTTAACTGCTTTTGTATAATCATAGTGAAAATAATCCTTTACTGGATAAGCAAAAAAAAAAAAAAGAACAGAAAAAAGGATTTGGCTGTATGTGTTAAAATCTTGCCCAATTAGTAAGAATTCATCTTCGGCAATGCCTAAACCTGTTTGAATGACCTGTCTCCTATGACAGTTCCGATTGTAACGTATTGTATACTTTGTACATAGTCCGACATAAAAATAAAGAAGTTGATATTGGTTGAAAATGTGTAATGTGCAATTTGATATTTGCTCCATTCATTTGCAAACAGTAAGACAAAAACAGTATTTCGAAGGATTTCAATCCATCAAGTCCAAAGGAACATGTTATTAGCGTGTGGAAATGACACGCTTTGTGAAAAATCATGCACGATGAAACGCAGTAATAAAAACTTCTATAACACAACAAAGTATCTCATTACTAAATAACACTTCGACACAAAACACAGGAAAATCACATAGAAACTCAAAACAAAAAGTCTAGAAATCTGTTGTCATGGCAGAGATGCGTCAGCTTCTAAAACCCCTTTGATCCGGCTAACTGGATATCATCAAAGTTGGTTAAATGGATGTCACTTGACCACTTTGATAGAAATTTAGCATTTAGTCGAAATGTGAGCAGATTTTTCTCTTTTGTTCATTCGGCAGAATAAAGCCACACCTAGTGTAAATCGGCCAATTATTTGAAAGAACACACAGTTAGCTTGTCTGAAGTTTTGTCTTTGTGTTTTAAACTATTTTTCTCGATTGAGAACTGGTCATCCTCCTGTACGTGAGGACTCCTTGTTTTGTGTGTCTAAAGAAAAGGGCGTTAGTTCTAGTGGTTGATAGACCAAATAATTATCACAAATTTCAGGTTCTTTCGGACAACTATCATATCTCTTTAATTTGAAACAAAAAACCCACTACTTCAGCATTCGATTTCTTCCCTAAACATTTTTCCTTTATACCATCGAATCTTCTTTTTGCTAAACTTTATTTTATCTAAAAATTATCTGAAACGGACATACATTGAATATTACCGTAGCATTTATTTTGATGTCAAACACACCGGATTACGAGTATGATTAATTCATAGTATCGACACTGTTTTTATTTCTTTTATTTTTTTGTTAATGAAAAAATGCTTATTTTTCTTGGCCATGTCCCCCTCATTCATTGGGCATATTTCTTATTGAGGCTGTTTCTGTTGTTGAATGGTAAGCAGGAGTTTTGGCTTCCATATGTGACATTCGAAATCGTATCTGTTGAGCAGTTTAGATGGGTAATCGCGGTTTTATGTATATTATTCAGTATAATGAACGCGTATGCCATAAAACAACACGATAAAGGTAGTGTGTCAAACTTAAGATATACTGTTGTAAAGAATTAGCACACGAAATTTATCATCCAATAAAATACTGATATTCACAAGATTGTCTGTTTATGCCCTGCACACATAAACTCCCATGCTATTCATAATCATATGAACAATTATGACCGTACGAATGTTTACCAGTTTTTTGTGCGCCATTTTGATTAATTATTATGAGATCGGTAGACTTTTCTTTTATAAGATTTTTTCAGCAAAATATGTTATATAATTCAAGAGCTTTCTGAGATAAATATTTAATTAATAAAATACTTAGAAGGTATATATCTAATCCGCTATTAGCGATTTAATATGAGGCGAGCCACTAATTGTCTTTCGAGCAACTGAAAACTGCCTCCCATTGTTCTCAGATAACAAAAAAACCCATGTTCCCATGTATGGTCCACAGTTCATCTATAAAACAACCAGTTGAATATTTATAATTACGCTTAATAATAAATTTAATAAGTGTGACATATTGCAAACTTTAACACAGTTTAAGGTGGTGAAGTTTATATTTTAGAACAAGGGCGTTATAACATGAGTCCTAAATTGTTTTACAGTGTTCCGCCTCGAACTATGGTAAAATTTGCTTCGATAAAACTTAATATTTTACCACCCTTTTGTAAAAGCATTAATACAGATTTTCAGTATTGTATCCTTTTAAAAATCGTTAGAAATATAGCTAAACAAACTACAGTGACAATGGCGACGACCGTCTGTTTCAGACATTCGAAGTGGGCGCGCCCAATGTTGGAACTGTCGCTATCATAGACAGATGACTTTAGTAGTAAAAAATTCATTGTTTTGACAATTTGGTAACTTTGTCTGTTGATTCAAATGTATGAGAATAAAAAATTGATGAGTAATTGAATAAATGTTGCCTTACATTTATCCAGATTATGACATTATTCCAAAAGTGACAAAGTAATTGTGTTACAGACCACCCTGAACCAAATAAAATATGAGCCAGTGCCAAAATTGGCTATCTGTTCAAATTTAACCAGTTTAAATGAAAATGCCCACAGCTGTTTTGTGAAATAATGTCGAGAGAAGATATTTCGCACCGTTGTTTCTGTGGAATTCCCAGTTGGTAACGATATGCTGTCAAATTGCTCAACCCCTCACGTCTCTTGTGGTCTAAATGAAAGCTTACCTCGAACCAAACTTACCGAAATTATGATTTACAATTGTCATTGGAAAGCACACGAATGCTGTATAACAAATAAAGATAACCCTCAGAAATTAATATGCAATTCTATGTGACGTCTTACCGTTCCTTCTCTGCTCCTTCATTAAACCAGTTAATACATTATTTGAACTACTGAATTTCTTATCACCGGACAGTTTGATACTACTTCCGAGAGGCAGGGTTGTCAGGTGTCTGTTGATTACTGCACATTTGGCAAAAATAGTCCCATGTTTCGTTAGGGCTTAAGTGTAAAATCTACAAAGAATCGAGCTGAGTTCATCACTTGGTTGATGTTCAAAACCGACATGGTATAATTTGGATTCTATCAGATAAGCTTCAATAAAAAAGGAATAACATACACTAGAAAACATAAAGTTAAGAATGTCATATAACTTGAGATAAGGCAAATATTTTTTCATCTTTATATGTTGTCATTGGATTATCTTTTTAAATTTAATTGATCATTTATGTCGGCGTTGCGGGTTTTTTTTTATATATAAATAGTAAGAAAAAATACTTCATACTTAATCTATTATAAAAACAATTGAGACAAGAATTGATACTACCTTTAAAAATGGTACGACCCATTTTCTTTGCTTTATACTGTTAGGCTCCAGTCCATTGCTCGAAAGTTTTTCTTCATTTCAACAACAGGTGTCAGCTCATATCGGAAGCTTTTCATCACGTACAAATTTGTTTTGTATGTAGTAGCACTCGGAGATTCTAATCAGTTTGTAAATATATTAATTACCGGTATTCAACAGTTTTCCCATTTGAAATAAAGATCTAATCCTAATAGAAAGGCGATGCCTTTATAAGTTTTGAACGACATTTAGAAGTGGGGTAACATAATTATACAATTTCTGGATAACCACTTCTTGTTTTGTGATAGAACACAACGTTTTGATACATATGCCCGTATCGTCATCAGGTGTAAATGATGACGGTACGGGCATATGTATCAAAACGTTGTGTTCTATCGCAAAACAAGAAGTGGTTATCCAGAAATTGTATAATTAGGCGATGCCTTTGCTTAGTTTTGTCGTCCGCTTTATTGAGGTTTCCTACATCATCTTAGAAAAAACAAAAACCGTTGAAACTAACACACGAATCGATTATGTCATCTAGTAGACAACAGTTGGCACCCAGACAATTCGGAAGTTTTGAGTTACGGTGCATGTTACGACAGCAGAGTGATGTTCCTTTGCGATATAACGTTGTCAATTTATGGCACGGTACAGCCTGTCAATACTTTAACATTACGAGTTTTTGCTAAAAATAATACTTTACGCCATGGGGAAAGGAAATTCGTATGGTTTTATAAAAGTTCACCTGTTATTTTGCAATATTCCCTATACCACCCAGGTTAAAAAACATGTATTGGTCCTCTCTTACCGTAAACCGATAACGTTATTTAGAAAAGGGACGTCACTCTGTCGTCGTAACGTCATAACTGGAAAACTCTGTATTCTTATGCTTTACGCTTGGAATTTCGTTTCAATGATCATACAATTGATAACAAACGCTGATTGAGTGATCATAAGTCTTGTTTTATATCAACAGCTCAATTATTATATAGTTCACTTAATTGAATATATTCTGGTCAGTGAATTGCTCAAAATGTTCAACGGTTTCCTTTGGCCATGCACGAATTTTATTTTGATTAACTGATTTCAGCAACAAATCAAAAGTCCACAATTTTGGAATGAAATGTGTTTGGTAATATATTATGGCACACTGAACGCATCTGTCACCAACGAAGCACGGTCACATGATGAAGTGTTTTATATGCCATATGATGACAAACTTTTGTTTAAGATAAAGGGGAAGCTAAATTCGTTTGTTTTCGCTTGTATATCATATTTATGTCACAATCCCCGATATACCACTGTAGTCTGATATACAATCCGCTGAGCGCGACTGCTATGCTAGAAACTGTATACCTCTGTGTTTTCTTAGCAAATATTCTGAGGGCGACAGTTATGTATAACGGTCGTTCCAGACCTAGTTCATCGGATGGGTATTTTATTAATAACATATTCAGGTGAATATCAAAGCTTGATAAATACGCACCTTAGAATGCAGATGGCCGTAGGTAACATGAAGGTACCGCATTATGCAGGGGTAAGGCACACGGTTAACCAAAATACATTAAATAAATAAATTTAATCGAATCAAGACACGTACACGTTATTTTACAAGTCATTTCCAACTCTCTGTGACAACTTTATATATCAGCGAGGCGATTTGAATTGCCACATAATATCAACAAGGAGTTCGTTACCAAGATTTAATTAATTCCCTGGTTTATTATACTACTGGATTTCAACACACCCAGGTGTAGATACTGTAGTTGTCAGAGCATTAAACATTTTTTACCCATCCAGTACCATCTGACTTTTTAATGCAGACTTTATCTTTGGGACAAACCCGCGCTATCACTATATCACCCGGAAGTCATGAGGCGAAGTTCCTAAGATGCTTTTAGGTCACACACCCTTTTGCAGTAAGGACGAGACAAGCAAGGTGATGGTAGGCTCTTAAGGAAGAATGGTAGTTAAGGCGAGATGCACAGCAATTCCATATGTCAGAGGTGCCAGATGGGTTAGCAAACCTGTTAAAATTATAACGCTTTGATCTAAGAAGGCAATTCCTGTATTCGGTGAATACTTTTCTAATCATAATTTATGTAGATTGGTTACACAAATCCGAAACCGAATTCGTTTAGCCTGTAGCCTATGTGCTTTATATCCGCTGTCCAGAAATAACACCTTGTAGAGGAGTTACCGACCGATATTGTTATGGAAGCTGTTATTCGTTTTTAGCATTTGTGTACTATACACTCACCTATACTATTAGATGATGAGTTGGCCATTCGATTGCCGGACGTCACCATGGTATCTTATAAATAAACTTGAGTTGATACCTACTACATGTACAAGAGGCAGCCTTAAGGTAGTGCACATGGGTTGCCTTATATATACAGAGTGAATATGGACTTTTGTGTCTGAATTACTTTAATTTCCCCGTGTTTGTTGCACGGTATTGAATTGAAAGGGAAGTTTTTTCCGCTTCACACATTGTAACATTTGTGGCAAAAGTGACAATATCTAAGACTTTAATAAGCGAAAACAAACAGAAACCATATGTATATATTTACTGATTAACTTCAGCGCATCGTCACATCTCGTCGATGTGTTTCCCCAGTCAATTTTGGATCTCGCAGTCTCTTCGATGTTACGCCGATTATGATTTTTAATCACAGATATGTTTATTTTACAGAGAACTAGAATACAGAAGATGCTGTAACCACAAACCGCATTGAAAGCAATCCCCAGAAGCTGAATCATTTAGCAAAGAAGACCCAATCCAATATTATTTTTATTTTTTGCTGTGGTAATGAAGAAACAAGCAATCATCAATAGAAAACCCCTACAATTTAGAGGTGGTGCTCATCCTGCCAAAACAAAAGAAAGACGTGGTGACGATTAGTTATAAATTGACTATTTTGAAGGAGGAGTTAATTAACAGTCGCGTTGATTTGCTTGTTCATCACTGTTTTTCATTTTTAATGGAGGTATTATTTGGAATAAGTGTTCAACATTGATTTTAACATCTTATCCTCAAGCAATCAGCGTTTTATTAAGATAAATAGAAAAATCGATAACACCGGGGACAAAACACAGGTAGTTGAATTTGTTTCCTGTATGGTAAGTATCAACATCTAAAAAAGACGTAAATTAAATTTGTGCATGTGTGGGTGTTTTGTTTTAATTTGTGGTTTTATAGGGCCGCTTCCCTGGTATAGATTTCGCAGCCCGGATGTTTAGGTGCCGTTTAATGTTTTGCGTAAATACTGTGCGATGAGTTAAGATATTGTGTCCATTCTTCAAAGTGAACGAAATTCGTCAAGCTTTAAACTCGCCACATGGCGCCACAAGATCGTGTAATATCGTTCTGTCGGTGTATAAGCTACCTTTATATAATGTACATATAAATTAGTTTTACCGTTACGTTAATTTGTTTACATGTAGTTCCAAATACATTTTAGCCGGTCTTTAAAACCACATCTTGAGTACATGACATATTCTTTTTTTAAACACATATTGTTTACTCCATGTGCTTTCTAAAATGAGCTGATAATGTTCCATGCTCCTTCAAAATTCTTCTTCAATTAATTTATAAGTTTCTTTAAGACACATACATACTGAGTCGTAAATAAGGCATGTAAAAACTATTTTCCCCTACAATTACCTCAATATAACGACTAAATCAGAATTACGAGATTATAAGTCGCTATAACGACTAAGTCGTTGTAACGGCTTAATCCACTAGTCAAAATGTACCAGTTTTCAGATATTTTGTTGCTCAAACTTTGTTTGTTATATATTAAGACTAGTTAACATTCAACTGGCCAGGGTATTGAACCCAGGACATGACAGGACCTCTCTCGACTGACATATACGAAGGCTGACGATTAAAGACACCGATTTGTCTCGTCGCCACACCAAGTTTGATCCTTAAAATGGGGGGAAACCTGACGCATTTTGATAGATTAACCAGTTTTGTCTGGTAAAACCAATCTGGTAATACCAGACAATCTTGGCGTATAGAAAGTTAACGCTGGATGTGCGACACTAAAGCGAAGGTTGAGCGGTAATCCCATTCAGAGATTTCAGCATTGGATAATTGTTAAGCGATTGAAAGCTCGAAATTGTTTTTGTTAGAATATAGCCAAAATCTACCTCTTTATATATATATATATATTATTGCTTTTTGACCATCTGGCCCACAGGCAATGCAAACCATGCATATATATATAATTAAACAATGATGATGGAGAGAGTATACATATATCAATACAATTGAAAACTACACAGAGTAAAACACATTGTACACAGCAAACACAAACCATTGAGTATGGCACCGAATTGTCTGCATGAAAACGTGTAAGCACACTTAGATCCGGCGACAGCATTTCAACTGCTGCCATTCTCAATTTGCCATTTTTTGTTTTAAATTAGTCATACGTGCCGATATATTGTCTGACATGTGATTAGCCACGTATCTAACTCTGGTATAATTTGCTCTGGGACTATATTTGCTGGGATGATACCCATGGAAGCTGAATATGAATAACGCAAATGTCAATAAATGTGAGGATTCGGGCTTCCTTGCTTGTCGTTGTTGATCTCTTTATTTCAAAATAAAATGAAACTGTACTTATTAATGTTTCCAAACTATAGTTTAATTATAAAAAATATTAAGATGAATTTTTTTAAATTCGAATCAACGATACATTCTTTTTCTATTTTATACAAGTGCTCATTTATTATTTTAGATTTTTGCCAAGGGGTTTGTATTAGCAAAACGTTCACCTATTGAGTCTAAAATTTTATAAACTGAAAGAAGAACTTAATGTACAAGTCACTTGATGTACAAGTGACACCAAAATACTATATTCTGTAAACGTTTCTTTTTGTTAAACGTCTTGTGAGGTAAATAAATCAAATCAAGTTGACACCCCTAGCCTAAACAATGGGTTCATTATAGTGGTTTGAAATGGAGACATTTGATCCACAACAGCCATACTTGGGTGTGGTGTACACAACGACATTATGGATTTCGTTTCATAGAAATCTAGGAACAAAGTAAATCAGCCAATAGTCGAGGTGCCAGACAGGATGCCTTGTTTCATATAAAAGGGATAGCCCAACCCATACAATAAGGCATTTAAACATCAACTCGTTTTAAGGTAAGTTACATTTTAAAGGAATTGGCTCTGTATTATTCATATTGTTCAATATGTTGATAATTAAAACAGTTGATGTTAACATCTCGTTATATGTTTGAATTGTAGCTGGTCATATCTCTGGCAAATTCATGTAAGTGATATGAGTAGGCATAATGTTTTGAATTAGAATCTGTCCTGAGCACGTTCTAACTTAAAATTAAGTGTGTTTTACTATACACCACAACAACCGTAAGTCAAAATAATATGTTTACAATGCTGGATTTGTGAAAATAAAAATGCAGGCAGTGTGTTTTTAATCGTCATAGACTGACATGTACCTGATTTATCCTTTTCTTATTAACATCGAACAATCTGTTTGTAGAATAAACATATTTGGCTACAAATTTGATCAGGGACTAATATGTTAGGATGTTGTGATATTACAGGAATACTTCAGGATGACAGCACACATGTGGCGATACTTTACCGTTTTTTCTCTTCTCGGTGAGTGCGTATTTCCCTTTCAGGCAAAAGCTTAAAAAATATTGTACATGTGTTTATATTTTAATACTCTTGTATATAGGATAGACCTTTTTTTCAACAAAGTAATTTTAAAATAGTTGCCAGTAAGTATAACGTTGGCTTTAAAACATAAAAGAAACCGGACAAGTACACAATTGGCCATGCGGCTTAAGGAAACCATCCTTAACGTCATTGGCAACAAACAATGAAAAGACATGAGTATCACAGGAGGCAATTTGCAAACGCCACAAACGGATGGGCCCAAGGATTTGAAGCTGAGCTAATTAATAAACGTATGTGTAATTTGAACACGATTATTTTTTGCTCATCCTGAGTTGTAAATATCCTATTTAAATCTGTTTTGCAGGAGGAACCTTTATTGTAAACACTTATGAAAACAGTACTGATGACTATGCGCCATGGAATAGTACTGTGTCTGGATTGTCGGGTAATAATTCTCTTAAAACAACGCCATCAGTTCCTACCAGCATTGACGACTTCATAATAATAGATATGTATGGATACGCTAAGTTGAGACAGCAGGGACTGATGCCCAAGGGGTTATTTGGAACCCACGGTATGTGGTTTGTTGGTAAAGATGGAACCAATTATCTACTCGTTGGAAAATCAGGTGTCCAGGAAAAGAAGGATTGGGAAGACGCCTTAGAGAACAGCACCGCTTCCACTGTATGTGTTGATAGTGTGTGTTTAGACCGAGAAAGCGCACAAAAACGCATCGAATCTGTGGGTGCATATGTGGGAAACATTTTATTGCCAGGATATGTGACCCCGTTCGCAATAATGGTATCCTTCTTTATTGTTGCCGGTGTAGTTGGGATATCAGGTATGTACGATTTTCTCAGATTTTTTTGGCACACGAATATATCTAAGTACTATACAAAGGATAGTTCGTATAAATAACTTATGGTATTATTAAAGCTCTACTTAGATAATCATTGTGTTTATTTAGTGTCGCGTATGTAAGTAGGAGAAAAGGCTTGGATACGCTACATGTAAAAAAAACTACCGATCGGTTTTTTAAATAAATTATATAGTCCAATATATTCCACAAATATTGCATACTTGAGAATGGGACGTTACAAATTGTCAGTAAGAGGCTTTCTGTCTACGGTCACGATTCTTGTTTCTAAGCCACACGTTACTTGGTTTGCTACACTTAATGGACGCCTTATCTACGCGGCACGGTCTGGACTTGTGTCTAGCATATTTCATCAGTTATCAGCAACAGCGAAACAGACTTGTGTTCTACCTTTTATAAAACTGGAGCCGAGAATTAAATTAATAATTAGATGGCTACAAATGGCTTTTAACATACCTTTTTCCATTCGATGTTGAAAATTTATAATGGTCAAAACATTTTATCAGTGGCAAACAAAATCGGCTCGAAGCAGCCGACACAATCAGCGCAGTGCATTTTTACCTTCATTGACAGAAGAGTTCCACAACAGCGTGCTAAAGAGTTGGAATGTGCATTGATTTTGTACTTCGCTGAGTACGTGCTCAACACATTTTATAACCACCGAATATGAGCACAAGTCCTTGGAGTACGATTTCAAGAGTTTGAGCATAGACTCAGACTTGAGTATGCTCAAGTTTTTATTACCTCGGCCCCTGGTTTGCTTTTTCGAAGGTGCCTTTGTAATGTTATAACGCCAAAATCTTCACGTAACATCAGTCCACCGATGACACCGCTGACTATGAAACTATGGAACACGATAGTTATTTAACTAAATGTAGCCTACTGGTGTTACAGAACAGATGATAATTTACCCATTTGTCATGTTATCGAACGTCATAGAATATTAATGATATATGTTAAGAAAAATGAAAAATCGTGATTGACCAGTTCGAGACATGGATCTGGACATTCCTATAACAAGTTTTCTTAATTTAGATCGTGCGAGAGAGT
>JARDVA010421628.1:4460-24953 GCA_030265315.1 Mopalia swanii | reverse complement strand
GGAGTTAGACCAAAGGTTAAAAAAGGGAAAATTCCAGTAACTGAGGTGCTGGCAAGCTGCTTAACAACATTCTTCCGCCTGGTCTTTAACTTATTGTAGATAATCCAAAGACGTCTTATAGATAAAATACTCTTCGTTATGACGCTGAAGTAATATTTTACGAAAAATTCTCAAATAGGAAGTTTTAAAGACTAGTTATATTTTGATGATACACCATGTATCGAGTAGGTTCCTTCTTGAAAAGATCGTTAGAGGCAAAAGTAAATTGGGTATTTTTGTGGTTTAGCGACGCTAACTAACTTCGTTTTGACAAACAGGTGATCAGCACTCTTATAGGCTTAGACGTTTAGAAAACTATAAATTGACAAAATAGGTCTTTGTAGACCAACCTTTATTGTCTCACAGAACAAGCTTTCTTAACCAAGGCTTTACTTCTTAAGTTCTAAAGTGGGAAGAAGGAAATGACATTTCTTTTACAGATTGCCTTCATAAAAGCCCTCGCCTAGTAATTTCCTTTTCACTTTAGACCCAAAGAAGCGGCAGTGGTTGCGAAAGTTTGTTTCGTGTAACAAAATGAGTTAGTCTACGAAGTGCTTTTTTCTCAATAAGACCGGGTAAATAAATTAAATTGACCCTTAGTTCTCGTCCTGATATGTATTCAAATTGTTATATAAGCATTTGATCTCAATTGTGACTATCATTGGCCAGTGTTATAAACGTTCAAACCTTTGAAGTTTCCTTCTTTGAAGACAAAGAGACATTGAAGCTAACAGAGGAAAACAAGAACAATGGAATGCTAAGGCTGTTTTTTTCTCTTGAACAATACGACAACACAAAACTAACACGACATCATAAACGGTATGCTTAATGAAAAACTCCCTCTGGTTGGTATGTTGTGAGTGTGATGTCACGTACGGTCGGTGATATTTCTGTCCCACGTGTTTGTTACTTCCGATTTGGAACAAAAGCATCACCGCTTATACAAGACCCACAATTCAACGTCTTCTGCCTGGATATGGGTTTAATAATGGCACACAAGTTGGTGGAAAAGTCATTCGTTAGATACACTTGAGAAAATACACGTTGATCACACAAAAAGAAATCATTCCCCTTGATGAAATATATCGGTCTGAGTTTTCAAAGTGATCAAACAAGATTTATTCTGGGATTGTCTCTCAACGCATACTCTATGTTGACTAAAATCATAACTTAATAGCTTTCTGCCTTTGTCATCAATGTTATATTGTGACGTGGTTTGCACACTTAATAAGTTCCTCGCCGTGTGGATTGATGAACGCAATCCATTGCTTTGTTTGAGTTGGATTTTACGTCGTACTTAATGTTATTTCAGTCATATGATGGCGAGTCAATAAAGTGGGTGAAGGAAATCACTCTCGACAAACCGGCAACAAACAAAGACAAGAAAGGACCATCACAGGACACATTACAATTCCACCACAAACATATCAGCTTGGTGTCATCCCTTAGCCCTTAGCACCAGGTAATAATAAAAGTTAACAAGCAGTCCACCAAAATATAGAAATACAGAGCGACGGCCACATTTGTCATTACTAAAAGAAGTTCCAACAACCAATAACATGTTTGGTTTAGATTCAAAGCATCTCTTGTGATCTGAAAAAAACCTAGTAAGACGAATTTCGGTAAAACAAATATTGGTATATCCATATTTAGACTAACTAGGTTTTACCCCATCATTTTATGACGCGAAAGTGTGTTAAACTCTTTCATATAAGCAGTTTTCCATCTGGAAGACTGCCACAGGCTTTTAGTAGGTTTTTCCAGATCACAGAAGATATGCTTTGTACATATTGTTTCGTGAAAAGGACAATCATTGTGTAAACCTGCTTTTCAGATGAGCTGATTGAAAGAGAGCCAAGGTGGCACTGGCCCGCTGTCCAACCGAACGTATGTTTGTTGCCTTATTAGCAAATGGCATAAATTATGCTTTATATTACTGTACACTCTGTATCGATACTTGCCTTTTATTCATATCGTAGTTGTCAAGGTATGAGTTTTCTTCTGGTTCAAATTCCTCCTCAGCATCTACAAATTATAAGCAATATAGATTATTACATGGTACACAGTGTTGATAACCTGGATAAAAGCAAACGGCTTGAACGCCATAATATTTCGATAAAATACTGAGCATATAAATTTGGAGGAAGACAAATGTGCATTCCTGCACATTTGATAGATTCTTTTCTTTGGGTTTAACGTTGTACGTGAGGTTGTTTCATTGACATGACGGTGTGGCAGCCCAGTGGGTTAAGGAAACCACCCTCTACGCCACAAGCAACAAACAGGGACAACACAGGACAGAAGCAGGACAGTCACAGGCCTCAATACAAAGACAGCATAAACAGATCGGCTTCATGTTGCCCTCTATCTCAGAAAGCACCAGGGCAACAGTAAACTATCCCCCAACCCTCCGATCCGCACATGTGAGAGAACCAGGGTGCTTAAAACATATTGTGCAATGGCATCTGGGATTTTCATTCAATTACGAGAGAAAGAGGCAATCTAAATTTACAAAATAACCTTCCAGCATTTGCCAGTAACCCTTGACCACGAAGATAGTCAAATAGACTTCGCCAAACCATTCCGTACAAATGCTGTACCTATTACTACATATAGTCGGTGGGAAAACATTGTACGGTATTAGACGGTATGATAACTCATTGTAAAATCATTGAGAGATCAAATTGACTGATTTATTTAGCCATATGTTTTATTATTTATTGACATGTACGTATTTTACCAACTTCATAGCGACCATTACAAATTTGTGATACATGTGTTACGACAGTTTACATGTGAATAAATAATCCACAGAAAAGCGCAAGCAAAGAATATTCAGCCTTAGCTAATATCCTGTTGAGATCGAAGGCGTTCTGACTGTGCGCGCGTGAGCATGCATAAAAGTTTTATAATCTTGTACAAGAACTTATTCACTGTCCCATTGTCGTGGTGTACATCATCCTTGTGGTTGAAAAACGTCGATAATCCAAAAAAACAAACGAACCACTTCAGTAAATCTGCAGCTGTGAAAGATTAATGTTTGATGTTTTCACCTCTTCGGTTGTTTCAAATGTGTCGATTCTTTTTCGGGATAGAACAAGCTCCTTGGAGTTTTATTCCCGCCAACTATTTTTTGCACGATGATATACCATAGTATATTGTTCTGTTGGTGAATAAATTATTATTATAATTATAATGTATTTAATACTTTGTTGTATGTTAAACAACCCCACACGTGTATGCAGGAAAGATAACGTTTTACATAAATATATACTATTCCTTTTCATAATAACGTTAACTGTTAAAGAGTATGACGGCTTCCTCTGAGTAGGCGTTAAACCCCAATCAATCTGCCTTTAATTACTTCCATTTATATAGTTCATTTATTTGAAGAAAATTAGTAAAGAAAGATGGCTATATTGGAAACTTCTGTGTGTACATATCGATGCAAGGAACTACACTGTTGCTTGCCTCCACCGGAATCAGACGTTACCAGTGACATCCTGTATGGTTTACTTCAGCAATAGAATGACCAGGAAGTTGGCAAGGGAGGTAATTTACCCTTTGATTGGCATTTTGCGCCGTGCTTAAGGGGAATTTCACTTATATGACGGCGGCGTATTGCAATAATTGACACTAGCACAACCAAGATGTGAAGCGTTTCCATAATGTTGGAAAGTTAATTTTCATCCAGTTCTGAGAAAAGACAGTATTTCTACTCTTCGAAAAAACTGCCCTTAGCCAGAGGGCATTTAACCTCTTGAGAGGCAGTCCTCTGTCGTCACAACTTTCGTGAGAGTGGCTCTTTTAAATGACGTCACACACATCCATTGTGGCGTTTCCGCAGGTCACGAATTTCGACCGTCATTGGGAGACTCCAATTGGACTGGCACGACATGATATCAATGAAGTCAACTTAGTATGACGTAACTCCAATGAAACATATATAGGGGAGGTCGCTTTTCTTACATTATCTGATATTTCCACAGAAGAAGTACTTGTGACTCTACTAGCCAATGAAGATGTAATGCGCATGTACTAAATATAACATCATTCACCAAACCAAGTAAGCACGGATTTTAAAAATGTCTTCAACATCTTTATATACCATTCTTTGAAAATGCATGAATTAACACTGTTCTGTTTTTTTATTTATTGAAATTCACCATCACAAAACGATTGGAAGTTATTGAACGGCAAACATCAATTAAGGCACCTTATAGTCTTCAATGAGCTAACTATTTTCAACCTAAAGTAATTACGACGAAGTCAGTTTGTCCTCCCTTCGAATTGATTGCCTAATTGGTAAAGACAAGATATTTCGTGACTAGAATGCTGTAACCGCTCACTGAGGACCCATTAGCGTTCACTAATTGTCGCGTGCAATACCTTCAACCACAAATAACACGAGAAGTGGATGGATGTGTTATATCTGTAATAACATGACAATTGAATTGATGTTTTATATTTGTGTAAAGAAATATATTTGACCGAAAGATAATTAAATAGCCTTTTTGTGTAGATATGGATAGGAATACAAACTTAACAGGCATATAAGATATACAGTTTTCTACTTCTTTATAGAGTATTTCTCATATTTAAGGCAAATCCTCGCCAGTCTATTCCTATCAAGACCTTCAACTGTGTGCATTATTGTGATTATATTTATTATTAGGGATGATGGTTATTTCAGTGTGTATCCAATCTGATTAAAACATAAATCTATAGTAACAGTGTTCGATGACGTCAGGAACTTTGGGGAAGACCAATATTCAATAAAACTGCACCTTGCGGGGCGAGTCTGAGAAAGTCAGGTTTTCAGAAGCAGTTCTCGAATCAGTTACTCTAATCAATCAATTGACGCAGTTTCGCATATGCCAGATATACATATTAGACAATAACATACCGGGAAATATATGGTTTTAAATAGATTCATATGCAACCAGAAATATGGGAAGCATTATACTCTGTGGAACCTATTTTTAACTATATGATGAGCAATATATGGTAAGCTTTGGACAAATTGATAATACAACAATAGAGGGTTATTAAAAATTGCGTTCCTTGATTGACAATGTTTCAAAGACATATATTGACTTCATGTTACATTTGCAAATTTGATTTAGCAAAAGATAACAGTTTTGATATATACATCTGTGAAATGTATTGAATGTGTCATAGTAATATACGTCATACGTAGGTTCTGAATTATTACTCGAATTTATTAACACTATATAAATATCTAAAAGATGAGACGATTCATCGGTTTTAATAAATCGTCATCCTTTGTGCCAGTGAAATGACTGTTTAGATATATATCAAAATTTAATTGCACTAAATGAATTATTCTGCAAAGGCTGTCAATTTGTAACATCTACCATTAAGAACGTGTAGCTCTCGTATGTGTTCGCTGCGGAAATATAAATTTGTAATAGCACAGTGTTCTATTGTAGCTGTCACCCATCAAACAATGAGGCTTCTAGATTAGCAAGCTCAGGTGCAAATCGATACAGTGATATTACATTTCAGTGAAGTCAACACAAGAACAGCAATTATCATTACTAATTGTGGTTTCAAATTTCAGGCCATAGTTTCCAGCACGTGTGTCATGTTATTGGCGGCGTCCATATACTCCTTTAAATGATAATATCCGTCATAAAGTATAAAAGGTTACCGGTGAGGAAAACTGAGACCTTTCATAGGCCAGCCAAACAGGTTGAGGTTTGCTGTTCCGAGTTACACTATATAACCTATAAAATCATGACTTCATATACGCTCTTACAGTTCCAAGCATGAATTCGGCTTTTAATGTCAATTCAAATGCAAAGTGACGAATTACAAGTTTTCTGTCACTTTCTAGAGATATACAAAATAATTATGTAATTTTTACCACCCAATGAGTGTTTGTTTGATCGGGTATCACATGACGGCGTATCAGCGAAAGGGGTAAAGGACGCCACGACGCCACTAACAAATGCAAGACATCATGAATATATCCGGTTCGGTTTGTTACTTAAATCTTAGACAGCACCAGGGTAACACAGATATCTCTGCAACCGACCTGAGCAGAGTTATGATTTCGAGCACATACATATTCATGTGTGCATGTTGCGAGACGTACTAACGTGAATTTCACAGTGTCGCTGTTTTTTAAGTGGGAAGCCAAAGAGAAAGTCTCCCAAACAGTGCTGTTTTCAGCCACAGCAAATCACTCTTCTTAACTTTTACAAGTGCCAATGAGGTCTTAAAAAATGTGAGTACATCGAAATGAATTTCAATGGATCCGGCAGTGCTGGAATAGGTTGGTCTAAACACGAAGGCGACTCAAGGGGCCAGGCGATGTAGCCAAAAGCAACATTCGCTGGAGAACAGACACTGTCAAAATACGTGCCTTGAATATTTACGGTATTCTGTCTTATAATTAACTCGTGAACAAAAACCCAAATTCAGTCAGTCCATAACATGTGTTACGGAACTTGGCACCAATTAAGATAGATTTGCGAAGCCTTCATCTTTTCTGCTATTGTCTAATCCAATTTTCAGAATAGATCATCTATTTTAAAAACGGTTATTCCAGCTTTATTTCATCAGCGTTAAGTGGTTTTCATCAGCATCAATTTATCACTGGGTAGCGTCGGTGGAAACATGGCATACCCTAGTCTAAATTACAGTTAGTAGGTACCATGTGGCACGAGGGTCACTGTGTAGTCTTAGCATTACCAGGTTAAATCATTCATCAATAGAGCCGCTGGGAAATCTGAATCGCGCCTAAAATGGAGAGGCTTGCTTTCTGCCTGGTGTGGATGTCAGCAATACAAATGCGGATCGTAACCTACGCTAATACGATGTCTTGTTCAGACTGCTATATGGAGCCAGGTTGCGCTTATCTATTGCCTTAATATGGCTTCATTATTTCCAACCAAAGAGCTTATATATTACCACTACTGATAACACTTAAGTTCTATAAACCTCTCCCTTCTGTTAAAATATCCAAAATGTACCTCGATTGACGAGGAACACTTTCTTAGTGTGAACAAATTCTAGTCCAGAAAAGCATTTCGCCAAATAAAAAAAAATGCTTCTAAATGTCACAACAATTATTCAATATAATTACTTATTTAAACCATTTAAAACTGGTCGTGTAACCGATTTAAAGTGGTACCACTAGTTACCATGGTATCAGCGTCTATTGACACAAAAATATCTCGTAATAGGTACTAACATAATATCCATTACCGAAAATGTATATGCATATTATTCGTTTAGTTTCATGTCCATCGCCGTCATATACACGTATTAAAGGGAATAATGTCCAGTATAGCGTTATACACCAATTAGCCAATAAATCAATTCATTTTCATGAGTTTATAAACTCAGATATGTCAGAGGATTTGTGTGGAAAATATTTAAAGACATTTTGGATTTTAAAAAAGGTCAAAAAAAATTTGCGCCAAAAATCAACTGAGGCACATGAAAACTACTTAATTTTAATAACAAATATGAAGGTTTTATACTCTATATTTCGACAAATACAGATTTAATACTTGATTTATTAAAAGCATATCAGTTTCACTGTGATTTCTTTATTACTAACGCAAATTTGGAAAATTCCACGATCCTGAACGTTGGTAACATTTATTGAGTGGCAGTCAAACATGGCGATAACGCTTTGTCCACAACTCGCAAATACGAACTTGTATGCGTAGGCTCAGATAACTCGGTTCCGTTCCCAAAGGAGTGATATTACTGAATATTGTATGCTTTTCTCTGTTGGTTTGAATCAAAGTGCATAGCGAGCCAACACTATGTTAACACACCCTTGAAATATTCTACTCAAATGAGTTGCGGAATTAAAACACGGACAGAATCCACACGTTCGGTCAATAGATAGAACTCTACCGTGTCGAGATCTACAACATTGAATGTAAAGTTTAATCTGTGATTTAGATGGGCGATGACAAGACAGCCTAACCCTTATTTGTTCAGAGTCGATGTATATTTGGCACGGTTTGAAATCCATGGCTTTTTGCATAGCACAAGGTTAGTCAAAAATTGTACAGAGCCGATCTAATTACGATTTGCTTTAATTTGTTGTATTGATCACATACATAACCACACAATCTGCCAGATTTATAGGCATTGAAAGATAGCATTAACTGGAATGTAAACACAAAAATAACGATTTATCCACATTTCTCAAATAGAGACTGTACGGGTAGGCTCAAACAACGTCCCCAAAGGAGCGATAAATCTGAATATAGCATGCTTTTCCTCTTTCGTTATGCATCGGCGTATGTTGTCAACCAGTATTATTTTCACAGACTAGCGTTGACGTTCTCGACACGAGTCAATACCACACATTAAGTAAAAACCCCATCAACCTGTCGTCTATGTTAAAAGCCACGCGATGCTAGTTGAAAGGTGTCCAGAATTCAGAAAATTCAGAAAATGTAACCATCATAATATATATCTTGTAACAATATTTAGATTACAGAGAATACTTTCCTTGGCTCATAGTGGTTGAAAGCAACGTTAAATAGTTAGATATTCCTATTAAATGTTGTATACTATATGATCACAAGGTAACATGGCGGATTTTAGAGGGGATATTTCTTTCTATGGGACCCGATAGTGTTATAGTGTGCTAAACTGAAAATTGATATATTCTGTGCTAACGAGCGATATTTATCGTATAGTCCTCTTGTAACCCGCAATGTGTGTTTGCTATTACTGGGGATAGCATTCTTCACCAGAATGGCACTACGTGGATAGCGCTATTCGGTGGAACGGCACAAAGGCGTTAGCGTTTTTCAGCGGAGTGGCACTAAGGGGGTATCAGGCTTAAACGGGAGCAAGAAAATAGATGAATGGACCGTGTTTTTTTTTCACTTTTGAAATTTTAGTATTTTTTCAACTGTATAAGAATGCAGTTTGTTGGTGCAAGACATTGACAATCCCTCGGTGCCATTGTTTAATTGTGGCAAACAGAAAAACACATTGGCGAAGATCAGGCAAGCTACATTTTAATCTACGCTCTTCGATCACATATAGTGAGCAGTTAATAATTAATGTCCAAGATCATACGGGTAGATTAATAGTAATCTCACGACATGACAGAGAAGTACCGTCACCAGGCAAGTACCCACATACAACATGTGCGTGATTAAGAGACGGAGTCGCCAGGCATCCATATGCGATCATTGTTGTAACATCAAACATTATCTGCCTTTGCCGTATATTGGATAGCCTTTCCACGCAATTTAATATCAGTGGAAATATTTCTAAGGACTAAAACGTCTCCTCACATTTTAAGAAGCTATTAGGATTCCCTCGTACGACCCAATGGTAGTTTAAATAAAAATGCCCACGCATTCTTGAAATGAAGATCGTCTTAGTTAAAAGAAAATCCATTTCACAACGTTTGGATGGCCTTCAGATGAAGCCTTGCTTGAGACGGTATCGTCAAATTGGCTAAAGAATAAATGCCACTGAAGTGCCCTCTTGGGGTTTCTCGAATAATCACGTCGATGTCTTGCGTAAATACTATTCTACATCACGTTTTATTGGCGTGTGAAATTTTTAGCAATACAAACTCGCTGTTTTGAATCGGAATGGCGTTTATTCATTTTAATAATTGTAATCATGTCCTATTTCCCGGAACTCAACGAAAGTGCGCTGGTAATCACAATGACGTTTCCTGTGGTGCTTCAGATTGTTACAAAGTTAAATCAGAGAACACATGGAACTGCAATCATGTTTACGTTTCCACGCGGCTGAAATACAATCCTTTATTATCCAATAAATTTTGAAGCGGGGCTGTTCTAAAAAAGGGCACCACTACAGAAAAACTTCCATTCAGATTTAGTTTTTCTACAATGGTTTTTTGTTCTCACTCGTGTCGGAAAACTAACATTCGCAGATATCAGAACTAAACTACTTACCAATTTTATAAGAAATTCAATTGTTTAGATTAGAAAACACTTTGTGTCTGTGTTAAGGGATGGCGGTGGCATGATAAACACATTTTATCTGCTCACACACTCTCTCTTTCCGCAACTGGCTTCACCTTTTACAGCTGTTCCTCTTTGGTATTCAGATTAGATTGATTTTTTGGAGTTGAGATTTTTTTGCAAAGCTCAGGAAGCCAGTCACATTAGGACACAAGCCAATAAAGAAGCCATTATACAGATAAGTCCATCTTCACGGTGAATATTCGCGCAGCGTTACTTTTTATGAACATTCTAAATGTCGGAATTTGAAAGTCGTAACGTGCATATATAAAGGGGTTGGACAGTGTAATATCCTGATGTGTATCTTGGTGCTGCCTCTGTATCATTACAGCGTATTTCAATTCGGCAAATAAATACCAAGTAAATACAGATAGTCAGCTGTACATATGACTTGAGATTAGGAACCAACTCTAAAGTTGTATATAGCACGGTGGGCCCTAATATTTACACATGTGAAGATAACGTTGATTTCCTAGATACTAAAAGGGCATCGGTACAATTAAAAAAGGAGGTTGACTTTCTTATGTTGGAAAGAATTCCTGGATCAAATTTCTAATCATTCACGTTTTCCGGATGGTTAAGGTCTAGTATAAGACTCATTCGGCTCAAAGTTGACAAATTTTTTTTATCCGTTTAATTGAAAGTGAAATATTCAAACTTTATGGTAGTGAAAACACAAATCGAAATTTGTTTAATTTGAACCTTATTTTAGTTTTCCATCACCATATGATAGTGTAGTTGACAGGATGTTGGAGAGATAAATTGGACATCACTGCTGTGGAGGCTCTCCACTGCTTTTTATTCTGTGAATCCACATTGGCTATCCAACAAGGCCACCAGGTAACTGTGTATTATGCCCGACTATACTCTGTTAACATAGCAGTTGTAAGATGAAATTATGACTGGTGTGATAAGCAATCATAAATCTTCTATTTCTGACTCTTCCGATCGTGGCAGATTCAAAATTAAAATTTGTTTGTTTATCGAAATCTATTCTTAGAATCGTCAAATTTGTTGGCGCTTTAAGAAAGCGTGGTCATGAACAAGCGTTCCACAGACACTTCATGTGAGCTTATTTAAATGGCATGCAAAGGATGCATTTTGTGTTTTTTGTACAATTGTCTTAAGCTCGACAGACAAAAAACTGAAAACAGTATACAAGATAAAGGTATCCAATATAAGGTTTAGTTAATACAGTCTGTAAATTAAACCCACCAAAACAGCACTCTTATCTGTTTTTGACTACATTCATTTAGGTAGGTCCAAAATTGTGTTGGGTTGTCACATTACTGATATACTTGTAAGCATGGGTATCTGATTTTTTCAGATATGTATACTCGAATATTGTTCAAACGTGTATTTACTTACAAAAACTATTTCCCCCTAAATCGATTAGGGGGTAAAACAATAATTACAATAAATCAAATAACTAGTTATATGGCTCTTTGGACAAGGGTCGTGCACCGCAAGCGTAGTCATGCCTGTCTTTTAATAGTGGACACTGGAAAGACATTAAATTCTCGACAGAGCAGAACACTTCAAATTTTATGATTTTTCCAGCGTGTGTGTGTTTGATTGGGATACATCACCGTCGTATAAATGGAATATCTTTAGCACCCATTAAATCAATATGGAACCAAAATTAAGTTCACCTTTTGTCTCAGAATGTGATTACTAAGAACAATGATACTAACTGTGTGGGTCTTGATGTACCCAAAATCAGTTATGTCGCAAAACATTGTTGGTTTGTCGCAGTACAGATGTTACACTGTTGATTCCTATTGATGATGTTTCAGAAGACATACACCCATCGGCCGTGGTTAAGTGGTAGCGTGTGCGCTTATTGATCCTATATCGATGTACCGTCCATGGAATCGTGTCCGCATGTCGACCATCAGTTATATGAGTGGGTCACAAGATATAGCTTCGGCAATCCCGATGGTTCTTTCGAGGTTTTCTCCCAGTTTTCCACCCGTAACTACGCATGGATCAGTGTAAAGTGGACAATATGTTGCCATATAAGTGAAATAGCCTCAAATGCGACCTTAAATCAAGGGTTGTTATTAAATATAAGACAGAATGGCTAATTAAACTAACCAGCAACTGGTTGGAGGGAGTCTTCTGGTCTCGTGCTTTCTGAGCTGAGGTGCAACACGAAGCTGCTCTGTTGTGGCGTTAAAGGTCATCTCGCTAACTGTGTCGACTACTTCGCCCATTCGGTAGCATGCTGTCATATTGAGTACGACGTTAAAACCCAATCAAACAAACAAACCTAGCTGAACACATACGTTATTATAACTGACAAATAATATGATCAACCAAAAATTGTACGGAATGGTAATTTAATCAAGATCTCATGGTGACTTTTCGCTTCATTGTTTAATTTTATCTGTGATCAAGACGGGATTCCAACACTTCCATTTTAAATTAGCAATTGCTCTGTGATAATGATTTTGTGGCAGACAAAGTGTATTCTCTTTAAATTTCTGTTCAAAAACCTGGATTTGGGCACAATCTGTATAAGATCACTGTGGATTCCGCCTCATTCATAGGATATCATGACGCATCTCTCGAAATTGATGTACCCCGTTTTTATCTTTATTGCACTTTGAAAGTTGTTTGTACGGATATATCCTGACCTTTCGGGGCTGTCATGTTTGTGTACAAGGGAAAGGTAGATCTTATTCATTAGAACCAATTCCCTTCAATTTGGAGAAATGATTGTCTGTGGTAAAGTCCAACAGGCCATGACAAAGTGATAATCTTTAGATTGGGGGAAATGTATTTACAACGATGCCAATAACGGTTAAGCTGGTAAGATGCCTCATTAACCGCCACAGAATTCTTTACAGCATTTGGGAAACTCAATTTTGTTTCTACAAATGTTATCGTATCTCACTGATGGGATTGATCGGACATCGATTTTCGCACCATGAGAGGCAATATATAACAATGGCAAGTGGACAGTTAGCTACCAGGCGGCCACTAAAGCCATTAAAGCTGGCTCTGAACTCCAACATGGAGGAAATGGACTTCCGACGCCCAACGTAAACGGTTTTTAGCGCCGCGTCTTTCTTCATTTCTTGCTTGTTTGGTGTTAATTGTAATGAACTGCCTTACTTATTTGCGTAGTAAATCTCTAAGTTTGTGTCAAACAAATCCATCCTTACTTTAAGCTGTTGCTATTGCTTGTTAAAATTTCCCAACTCCAAAGTGTTGATCTGAAACATATTTCCGCAATAGACTAGCTATTTTAATTTTCTTGTTATTATTATAACCTATACTTAACGCCAGTATACTGTTGATTTTACATAAGCATTGTCTAGACAAATGGGATTTCCGAAAGTGAGTGACACTAGCCATCGGCAAAACATCAAAACCAATGAATCAAGTAATGGTCTTGCTCAACTCTCAGACAACTGCCAGAATAGGTCTTAATCTCGAGTTATTATGGGTTACCGACATATCGAGGGAAGGTAACAAGACTTTCCATGAATAGAAGCTGAACGAAAAAACACAGATATTGAGGCATAGGTTACAAATAAGCTCAACTCCAAATTGGTAACCCATGAACCGTGAAGTCCGTGAACTAACACTAACGACAGTTATTATTAAATAGACCTTTTGTTAGAAAGAATTGGAATTAAACATTTTTGTTCCCGTACAAAGAGAATAACTAGTCAGAATCGCACCCACGGTTGATCATATTTGAATACACAAGTTATGATGGCATTCCCACGGCTGTTACCAGCTCTAAGTGAAACCCAATGGATACATTGTTTGAAGTCTTAATCTAATATACTTCTCTCTCCTAGCATTTCTGTTTGGTCTATTAAATTTGTATTTTTTTTCAATCAGCATAATTTCAAAATGATGTAGGAGGAGAGAAATATCCAGTTATTGTTGATATCAGCTGTTGCCTAATGGATTGTTAGCTTTAAGCCTACAGGCCTATTGAGTTTTTATCAACTTACTGTTTCAGGCACTGCTTACACGCTTTCTGAATAACAGTTCAAAATGTCTGCCGAATGATGCACGTGTCCTGTTTGTTCCCCAACGGTATGTAAGTGTCTATGTGACGTCTAGTCTTGAAGGAGAACACGCGATTTTACAGTGGATTTGGTCTTTTTTAAATACTATTTTAGTAACATCACAGCCCTCAGATTAAGAAACTAATTTATATTTAGCCAGTATTTCAAATGTTACAAACCGGAAGTGACGTACGCGGTGCAAGTGACACACCGTTCCATATGCTTTAGCTACGCTATACGTATAATATCCGAGTCAATTTCTTCTCTGCCTTTTTATATCAGGCAGTTATTACCGTACAGGTTTGTACCAAATTATTCTAAGGGAGAACCAGAAGCCAGGAAGAAAGATTTAAGTAAAAGAACGGCATATACAGCAGTGTGTATGCCAAGAAGCTAATACGTATCCTTATAGAGTCAGTATGCAGTCCTACAGTCGCAAAGTCATAATGACCTGAAATGTCCGATCGAATGACATGAAAATGTAACGATCAATACAAAAATGCCCTCAAAATGGAACAGACAGCTTCAATTAACAGGTAACATGAATGGCTAATTAAAACTATCCATATTAGCACTCAATTTAGGCTATATTTCTGGGCTACCCTTACTGTAGTCCTATTAAATACGATGTCGACGTTAGATATTTATCATTTGGACATTGACAGTACCTCGACGTCCTATGCTTCCATTCAATTTCTGTAACGGAGTTTTGCGCACCGTTTAAACAAACCTACAGAACGAATTTAGCGATTTACTTACTTTAAACTACCAGGGTGTGAAGTCAACGTATTTAGCAAACATTTTCCATCCTCAATAATGTATTTTCGATAAATTTCACAGTTTTGAGACTGCTTTTGTCAGAAAACCTTTGCCAGCTAAAATCAGTGACCTTTGCATCGCCCTACTTGAAGCGGGTGCATCCACAAGCAGACTTAAAACAACGGCGACGGACTTTCCACACTAAAATAGTTATACGAGATACTTCCTAAGAACCATTTAACAAGTAACTTGTTTAATTTTGGTCAGAAAAGTTCTAAAGTAGTGGCTTATATCTCGACGGTCCTCGCGATACCACTATCCGAGCCTTTTGTCCTGGGCCAAATGGAAATGCACACGGTATACAGCAGAATCTCAGGAAACAGTGAAACGCAATTCGTTTTGCAATAACCAATTCATAATTCTTACATCTTACATTCTTACTACGCAGACAGGCATTATTCGTGTCAGAAGTTAGATATTCATCGTTACATACGATTTGTTGTGGGTCATTTGCACCGCGTACGTCACTTCTGGTTTGTAATATTTGAACTACTTAATTTTAATTAGTTCCTTGATATGAGGAATGTTGTGTTACTAAAATGGTATTTAAAAACGACCAAAACCCACTGTAAAACCAGGTACCTTATCCTTTAATTAGGTCAGCCATGATCTCCTTTGATGACCTCAGTATGGGTCCGTTTTCGTCGAAAAAACATGATAAAACAGGTGAACGGAATAACCACTAGAATCAAACAGCTGTTCTGAATAGAGTCTGTTAGGCAAATCTATCCCTCATTCCGTTGTCAATCAACGGTATAATCCACTTAATTGTTGCAGAACGCAGTACAAGCGGCGATATTGCCAAAATCGATTTGTAAAAAGTGATCCCGAATCAGTCTGACGATCGAGCGGAAAAGGTACGAGGCCACCCGAAACCCCTGATCATGGCATAATAAATGCTGAAAAATGTTAAGTCAAAAGTTATCGTTTTTCGGAATGACACTACTTGTGTATTATGTTAAACACTTCAGCGGAACTATTGGTTTTTGATATTTATACATGCTCGCCTCGTACATCTAAACGGTATACTGAAAAGCGTCACGCTACGGGGAAACCCCTTGAACAAAAAAATATATTTGAAAAGACGTGTTTGATTGGCCAAGCTTTCAATAATTTTCGGATAACACGCGCTTAAAAGGATGGATGGAGGTAAGAAACTATTCATCGGCTATTTGGGCTAATCGGATTTCTTTTCTTAACGCTTTTTCCGTGAAAAAAAAAAGCATTTAATGGATAATGACTCGCCGAAAAACGAGAATCTGAAAGGCAAAAGGCATCTTGCTGTACCGTCAGTATAGCATGTGCTATATAATGACTGTACCTGGATCCAGTCTTAATTCATTTCGAAAACTTGCCTGAGAACATTGTAGCGCGATTGTCATTTTTTCCCGGTACTAACTATATACCTTTCTCTATCTGTTCAGTTTTCTGAACTGTCGTGAAAATCATTTTGAAATGATTATAATTTATTTATTCGATGATAGAACAACAAGTTTAAAGCACGAGTGTAGATCCCTAGCCAGCACTGTTGTGGGAAGAAACCGAAACACAATGCCGAACGCCCACGGCCTTTCGCTGGTCCCTGGTATATCAATCCTCATATAGTCCACTAGAACCGTGCATTCGGCGTTAAAGTGAAGGGGGTATATGCACCAGGAATATAGACTCTCTCTAGAGCGTAAACTCTAGCTTATTCGGCCACGGAGGCTCCATCTTCCAGAGGCCTAGCCTCTGGAAGAGAGGTCGCATTAAACCTCTCTTCCTTTCTTACCTTGCCTCCATAAACGATAAAACCTGAGATAACTCGAGTCCACAACAGCTACTTTCGGATGACCTCTCTTTACTCCACCCAATTAGATCGGAGCTCTCTTAGAATAAACACAGTAGGCAATGCATGTATTATACATGCGCCACGCTTGTTTGTTGTAGACTTTCATGTGTAAACGAATTTTTGATTGGCTGCTTGTTTCGAAAATAGTCCAATTAAATTTTTGCCACGTTTCTGTCTCGAATTACAGCAAGGGATAGTAATGTAGAAGTCTCGTCTTACATATGTTGACCCTTGCAATAGGAAGATGCGGAGGATCAGGCTTTCAGGTGCCCTTCCACAAAGCGGTCCCTGGTATATTTCATAGTTCATCTTAGCGTCATAGCAACCCGTATGGAAGGTATATTTTGTCGCCATGTTATTAAGATCAACTATAAGACTAAGACCTCTTGATGGAACAATAACATAATCTTTTTGCACAAATATACCAAAATAAACATCGAATTAAACCTCAATCACAAAGAGCGATCATGGTGTACAAGAAGAGCAAATTTAAAGACATTTGAGCAAGAACGATACTCCTTTCTTTATCAGAAGACTGACCTTATATTTAGTTGATAGAATCTATGGTGCGGGTTACTTTAATGTACAGCAGAGTACCCATGTGTGCTACTTCTGAGTCATGTATTTATATAACATCCCAATTGTTATAACCGTCTTTCGGGTTGTCTGTTATATATGACAAAACCAACATAAGAAATGGTACCTGGTATCCCTTCATAAATCGACAGCATTCCATCCATATGTCTCGCATTGTGTAATATGGTTTCAATCAGCACGTATTGCAACGTGCTTTTCTCTGGATTTGCATCGAATGTCCACACAAGCCGTGCCGTATGTGGGTTCACACAAAGTGTTTTATAAGGTTTGTGCAATTTTAAAGCATTCCTCTGGATAATCATGCACACTAATTTATCTTAATTGGATCTCGAAAACCCTTGCTTCCAATTAACTTCACCAAGCAGCTTCCGCGATTATTCTGTAGAAGGACTTTAATTTGACATTAAGTTTAAAATGTGGATGATAGTATACAGACTATACAGAGGGTGCGAAGTTACGAAAAAAGAGTTGGTGCGCTTATGATGTAAAACTATGAAATTCATTTGCTTGTAGAACGCAGTTTGCACAGCAGTCAGCTTGCTTTAGTATATGATTACACAAATATCAACATGATCGTCGGGATGATGACGAACAAAAAAAAACAGATGATGAGGTTACTCGCGTCCATGCCATTTATACAGAGGCACAGGTTTTTTTAACCAACACTAATCGCAACATTTTTTTAACAAATAATTAGGAAAAGCAATTTGGTCTTTGAAGTTACAAGTGGGTTAAGGAGCTTAAGTGTAGCCAATTATGCCATCCATTACACATCGATAGTGAGGAGAATAGTCATTGGTCACTACTGGCATTTCCAAGAAGTTTATTATTTTGACGAAGTGTTCTTTTGATCTATACGTTTATAAAAAATCAGAATCGTTTACATATATTCATATAGACGTTTGACATTTCCTTAGTTTATTTACGCACCAAATATTGCCGCCTTTACTTTCACAGCAACAATGATTGTTTCTGCTATCGATGTTGCTAAATTCGTATATAGCAAAACAACCTTTGCGGCGTCCAGAAAGTGAAAATCAATTGTATTTATGAAATTCATATCACATGACATGTAGAACACAAAACCAAATAACCTGTTAAAGGGGAGCCTGTATTTAGTAAATGCTGATGGTTTCGCAGAAGCAGTTTTCGGCGTTTCCGTCTTCTGACGTAACACCGACAACCCCGCCGAGAGTAGCCGAATAATGTTTGAAATTAATAACAGGGCTAATCATATTCTCCACTCCATGCACATGGCCAGTATGTTGTAAACATGATCATTCTGATTTAATTAAGCATTGGACTGATTAGAAGAAAATTAATTGTCCAGCAGAGAGCAACATTTCGCAGTTGTTAGTTGTGTCATTGTGCTATTTACTAATGGTGATACAACACCGTGATTTTCAATGAATTGGCGAAAGACATAGAAATTTGACCAAATGTGCATCCATACGTGTTTACTATCACCAATTTTGATACTCTTAGATTCTATACTGCTATTGTTGTATGTTTTTTTTTATGTTTTATTGTTGGTCGTTTTAATGTTATAGCCCTTGACCGCCGTAAAAAAAAATTGTATTGCCCTATGGAATAATAGAGATTGAATAAATGAATAATCTTTGAGTAATCAGTCGAACCTTTAAGCTGATGGCGAACAGCCAATTTGGGCACACTTGTACATGATAATATTTCTATTATCTACTTTTAAGATATTCCGGTTATATGGTTAATCGTGCATAGTTTTACCCTGTCAGTTCAGATGTGTATGTACCTTGTCAAACAGACTGATCAGGTCACAGTCATTGACTTCAACATTTGTAATTATTTATTAGGAATGACTGTATAGTTTGACGTTTATGATTTTCATTCCCATCAGCGGTGCTTAGCAATCATTTTATATGCATGAAATAACACGTGAATTGCTTCGTGTAGAATGATATCAAGCTGATTTTGATCCCGTTTCTTGTATTATTTACAACACCATTGACCGTGGTGAATCACAAATGGATGTAAGTTTCCTGTCACGCATTGCCAGACTAACAGGAAATTACTAAATCGATATCAGACTTTTATATTAACAGCTGAAACCTGTCAAATATATCGTCATGCAAGTCTTAAAGATAAATTGCTAAAAACCATTGAAGGGATTAAAGAAGCAACAGTTCCGGTGTATATTTGTTTTACAATTAGAGCTTTATTATGTCCAAACATGTTATGGGTCACATTCAAAATGGCTTCGAAGCAATTGATAAAATCGGCTTTCAACAGTTTGAACTCTTTGGCAGAGAGATCTACATACTTAGTTGAGTGTGTTTTCCAAATTTACCAGATTTGTAGCAAATGACAATGTCAAAAGTTTGAAAACACTCGGACTTGATGCGGCTTGCGTGTTGGTACCCTCGGCCAAATGTGAGTTAACTGACGGCACTTATACATTTTGAATTCAGTTTAAAGATAACTGTGATCATACACGTATTACTATGATATAGCAGACGATTTTGGTCCATGGCCAAGCTTTAGTGGTCATCTTATCGGCTTACTAATCTTGCGAGTTTTGAGTCAATCTGTCGGCATCAGGTATATCAGTAACTACCGTGATGTGGCCCCGGCAACCACGGGAGTGAGATTTATGAGGTTTCATCTCGGTTGTCCGTCGCATTAAAGCCAGGAACAGTGTAAAATGGACAATCCGTCGTTAAATAAGTGAAATATCATTGAGAGCAACGTTTAACCCCATTCAAACAAATACCCTTTGAGCTTTAAAAGCATAGTACATATTATGTTCCCCCGAAAAAAGTCCGGAAAAGCGTTCCCTTGTTGTAGTTGTGCCTGCGTTTTTAAATAGAAAATCCAAGAACTACGTTTTTGTTTAATCAGGATTTGATTTTTTTTTATGCCGAATAGCTAAATTTGTTAATTTTGATTCTCGTTATGCATGAGGCTATAATAACTTGAATTACCAGCAAAGTACAATCAAGGCAGATCCTGGCTTCCCTCATATGTCGTGTGCGCCATATATTGACAACACAGGGCGCTGTCGTTTATTTAGTAGATATACAACATTTGATTAAAACGGTCGCCCTCCTACCTCCATGGCATTACGTATGGAAAGTTTGGTCCTAAATCAGGACTATGTTTTGTATGAGATTCAGTAGATTACCGTGGT
>JARDVA010419407.1:0-16290 GCA_030265315.1 Mopalia swanii | reverse complement strand
GGGGGGCAGGGGAGGTAATAGGTAAGGATTACCTATGTTAGTCTTAAGTAGAATAAGGCTTTTGATAGATTTTTGCTGGGCGTACTAAATGGAACTAACGAACCAATTTCATATATGAAAGTAGTTAAGGTACTAAATTCTTGAAAATATATGTTATAAATTACATGGATTTATTATTCAATAAATTCAATAAATTTTTTACGGAACCTCCTCAAACGAACTATTTAAAAAAAAATTATGTTTATAAACAATTTGTATTAATGTTTTACACGTTAAAGGACTTGAAACAATATTGAAGCTAAAAATGAGATTTAAACGGTATCATATTTTGAGCCATAATGACCTCTGTACCTGTTAGTATGATAACTGGATGCTTTTAGATATTTTCAAAAACAATTCCTGGCTCTTTGGGGTACCCCCACCCCTACCCAATAGTTTACATTTCTAATAAATATTACCAAAATTTTATCGACTGGCACAGAAATGTCGAATGATTCAAAAGCTATCAATCTTCATGTGTATTATATATAAATTCTCAAAGACGATGATCAAAACGATCTTAATCTGAAATTTTAAAAAATACGTTCTTAATATACCCGGTATATAATTTTAACGAACAGAAAGAAAAGATATTAAAAAAAAAATGCCTGCTTTAGCAGGTGGTCGAATTAACAGAGGATCAAATAAACAGTGGATCGAACACATAACGATTGTTAACAGAGCCGACTCTCTCCCGACTGTCAGAGCTACCGAGGTTTACAATTTTGTACCACGTTAAATGGAAAGAGACGGGAATTCTTACCTCGACTGTATAATTATTTTTAAAAAATGACCATTTCCACGATGTCTTATTAAACGAGATACAAGTTAGTATAGAACGTGCAATAAATGAATGAATCAAGAGTTGTAATGTGGTAGAGAATTGTGAATTTTACAAACTTATATTTTAGACCTATTGTTTGTAACACTTAACCCACATAATGGTTAATCTGCATAGTTTCAATCACAATGAAAATACATATATTACGACATCCGAAATGATAATCTGGATATTCGAAGTGACATTCCATTTTTGGCCGGAAATCCGTAACCCAGTACATAAACATGACTTGATCTTATTTTAATTCATTCATCGTATTTTTCTGTGTATATATTAAAGTTGACATGATACTAAGGACTTAATAACGCTGCGTCCATATATCTATCGTGTAGAGTATCGTTTTGTTGGCAGAGGATCGTTCTAGACAAGCAATGTTTAGTCTGTGCCGCCTCGGTGACAGATCCAGCGATTACCCGCAGCAGAAATGACAACTCAGAAGCCAAAATATCATCACCAGCAAAGTTCCAGTCAACATATATTATAAATGCCCTGATAATTTCCATAATGCGTTTCGAATTAAAACTAAACAAAATGAATAATCCAAAGTCGTAATGTATACTTTGTTGACCATTTAGTTCGAATGAAGTAGTAAATAAGGAAATAAATGTCAACTCGTATGAACTAAAGACACTTTTTTCGGATGCTTCTGTGTTCGGTTAGACGTATAAAAATGAATTATTAGCTTAGGATATTTACCCTACTTTGTAAACCACAAACTGAACGAAATGCCTATCTTGATGGTTAGAGAGGAAGTACCCCTAAGGCTGCCCCTGGTGTAAGCGATACCCTGACTCGGAGCAAAGCAACCCCGCTAACATGAACCGCCCTCAGATTAACCTCGCCACAGTTAGGCAATGATTATACACCAAACTATAACATATAACGTGGCCGTGGACCATCGTTTGATAATAAACAGAAATTTTCTCCAAACACCCAGTCCTTACACTGATATAACACATATATAGAGCCATTCAAATGACTCTCGCCTAAAACCAAAAAAAGCCTGACAAAGTGTAAATTTCTTACACGAAAAGAAAATCTAAGTGGACAGAAAAACTTAAAACTTTTTTGACTGAAAAGAAAATTGAAGCGTTAAGGAAGCCAAAAAGAAAGTAGAGAAGTATAACAAAGTGCTTAACGACAGGAGCAAACTATTTCACATTGAAAGTTTACCGTGAAAAATGTTTTCTTGTAAATAAGCACGACACTAGCGTCTTATTAGGTCACTTATAAGTTTTGAATAACTTACATAAGTACACACTACACTGCAGGCCTACTTTTAGTTAGATTATTTCAACCATATGACCTTTAGAAATGGTAGGGAGAATGAAGTTTTGAGTAATTGAATAGACCAAAAAGAATGAAATTCACAACGGATTTCTCTACAATAAGACAAGCTGGGATATGATATCACGATGAACATTTAATAGTTGTGCTTAAAATAAATCAGAGGTGTAAATCCGTACAGAATGTTTATTCTTTAGTTAGTCAGCTTCTCAAGGCTACTTAAAGGTGTGTTTCTTAGCGTTAACAAACTAAGCTATCACGTTGGTACTATTTGAATGTTTCTGTTATAAAGTAGGTCAAAATTTTCTTTAGCAGTATATAGTTTACAAAGAATATGGACGACTACATACAGCCGCGCACATCTGTTTGGGGTCAAGGTGTCTGCGAGGATAATTGATGACCTCACAACTATACATACTGTTTATTTATTAGTCTGGGGCGCGCGGGACTGTGCTGGGGTCAAATAAGGTCATGTTAGTCCTCAACACTAAATAGTTACATTTTTAACATCTTCTTTAACAGGTTCTTTATAATAGATAAAAAAAAGGCTAAGCAAGGTATGTTTTACTAAACATGACCTGCTATTTTGATGTATTTTCCTGAAAGTTAGAACACCTTTGCTGGTGTAATACGTTATTTATTATCTTTACATATGCAGTGGTGATTGGTGAATGTCATTCTATGAAATAGAAAATAGATCCCATAAATATTCACATACAATAAAAACATATATGTGTATATAGAAATATATAATATATATAGGTTTATGTGTTCGAAACCCAGCCTGATCTGATAAGGAAGCCCGTCTGTGCCATATATTTGACTCGACCTCACAGCAATACCTGGTAGAGGTCAAATGGAGTTTTAAGATATATTTTTATCATCAAGATATGTTTTATTATTGTTTTTGAAAGGATATTTTTTATTTCTAATTAAATATTTTATTCGACTGCATTGATTTCGCTATCTGACACCCCACCAATTATCAATCGTGTCCTGCCTTATACATTACCTGAATTAGAGGTTATTATACCACGTCGTTCTATGGTTGTCTACCATTAACGTAACCGCCAGACAGTTATGAATAATATAGGTCATTTGATGTCTGTAGTATATAAGCTTTAATGCTGAAAACTGTATAGAGGTGGGCGTGGATGCGCAGTCAGGTGGAAAATTGAGTTAGTATATTATGAAGATATAGCATCAGTTCACACTTTAAATTCGACCTTTAATCCAGAGAAATTCCACTTTATGTGATATTTATTATGAAATTACCAGCATCAGGCAGCTGTCTTTATATATGTATTTTTAATTGTGAAGAAAGAAAATGTTAAAGGGGGTTTGGCTTCAAACCGAACGACGACGGATTTTTTTCAATATTTTTTGTTCTATTATATAAGCATTATACTAACAATTCACCCGAATAAATACATTTAATCTTTGGTAGCCATTGATAAGTCCTGCATAGTGCACTAGTAATGTAACTACAAAGAAAGCAAAAAAAATAATATTGATATTTTATAATAAAAAATAAAATAAAATAAAATCAAAAAAATCACACACACACACATAAAACCAAAAAACAAAAAAATGGTAACACTAGTGTATGTCATTTTCAGTTAATCTGTTTCTCGTTTTGATGTTTACTGCCACGGGTGCAATCTGTTATTCGTCTAAAATGTAGAGCCTTAGATAAAATAATTTGACTTTGTTCACGCCACAGCGTATCTGAAATACTGGTGAACATGGCGTTAAACACTTATCCATCAATTAATAAATCAATCAATAAAACAATCAATCAATCAATCCCTTAGATCTCAATATTTCAGCGATTTATTTTGCACTCATCACCCATCACCAGGAGAGTATAGTACTATCCTGGTGATGGCATCAAACATCGCCGAAATATATGAGTCTTTCGTTCTTCTTAGTTGCATTCCTTAGTTGCAAAATATCATAATTTCATGAACTGTTCCACGTAAACTTCGTCACAAGTAGGAGTGTATAGTTCAGACTTATTTTTAAGATAAGCTATTACCTGTATAGTATCGATTAGCTTGCTTAGCAAAATACTTAATATTTTATGATTGTTAGGATAAAAATGAAATACCATCGAGCAGGTCCATCAGTCTATCAATCGACCAAATTCATTTATTTATACACATCGCTTCAAAATAATCTAGGCTAATTGTGTTCACGAAGTGATATATGTTGTTATCCCATTTATTAGTAAATTTCAGCGTAATATTTGTTTCATATTTCCACGTGTGGGATACAGCTTTCCCACGCACTGATTGGTCCCTTTCTGTTCATTGATACAATTCAACAAATCAAATGCTACAACTTACAAGGACTATTTTATTTTACAATTTGCCAATGACGTCTGCACAGTTCCAAAATAATCATGGACACTGCGAGTGCCGAGTGCCGACCCAGCTCATATCAGTTACAATAATGAACCTTCGGCATCCACACATCCGGTGTTCGTATAATATAATCCTCATCTCATTTACGACAGGAGATTTAACACTTTTCTCCTTTTCAATCTGTGACTGTCTTTCGATCCATTCCAAACTTTCGTTCTAATCTAAGAGTGCAACGCTCGTCACAACACAGTGTGATGTGTTAAATTAAAACAATTTTTTTTGCACTTTTCTGTCATATTTCAGTCAAATAAATTTTGCATTTCAACCAGCACTCTTTTCTGTTTCGCGGGTGCTGATCCCTCCGACGGACTCTTTACACTGACCCAGATGTGTATGTACCAATGCGCGATTTTCTCTCTCTCGCCAGAGAAGAGAAAATATTAAGCTTCAGTATTTCTAATTAAAATTACTACAAAAAGACATTTATGGGATAAATAGAATAGGTCTCAAATTCGTGATTTGGATATCAAATTAATGAATTTCAGGTAGTAATATTCATACATTGCTCGCCGGAGGCTCAGAATAAATGGACATTTCTAACCTCGTTTCATGAATTTGATATCTCCGGGTCACTCATTAGAGATCCTCTGTTTATATCAAATGACGCGCTATTTATATTTTCACTCTCTATAGTCCCTTAACTACTTGCTCAAAGCATCTAAACCTACGACACCATTTTGCAAGATGATTCATCGGTCGCATTCGGTTGGCGACCTGGCGCTGCACCGGTTTATACCAATAACCTAGAAACTACTTGTTTGTGTCACCTGCAGGTTGATGTCGGGTGCTGATACACTTGTTTACACCTGTGTCCATTAACCTTCCATTCAATGGTATCGATAAGGTTAACTACCAGTCAACCAAACAGCCCTAGTTTAAGTGTTCAGATTTCATTGTAAATGACATTTTGCGTGGAACTCTTTCGCATTTAGTGTTGATGGTATTGGTAAAGGGCGCCCTTTGACATGCTTATCTCCGTGTTACCTGTGATTTCCGGGACCTTATCGCTTCACTGGTGTCTATAGTTTTATTATTTCACTGCTGGAAAGAGCAATCGATATACGCCTTAATAAATAGAGTGTTCTACTCACAGTACAATATCAACTGATCGGAAAAGGGCTGACGGGTCGGTCGAACAGGATGGTATTAAGTTACCTGGTTTGTCTCCTTACCTTCAACCTGGGCTTGCCATCCTGATGGTCATAAAACAAATGACAATATGAAATTCAGATCGATGAGGTTAATTGTCTAGCCCTCAAACTGAACAGATTCTCGTCTGGGATAGTGTTTTCATACAGGGTGTGAGAGGCTGACAGGAGCGCCACGATAAGCACCTATGGACTCTTCAGCATTACTTGACCCCTGGAATCTTCCTTGTCATGTCATTATTATAATTTTAAGCTATGATATACACGTATACTGAAATCAATGAACGAGTAGCTTTATTTATAGTGTAGGCTACAACGACAAGATAATCTAACATAAGTGTTGACAACTTACATACCGCGCCCACACGGGCTAATTGGCCACTTTTAAAGGTATAGAAATTATCGATGGTCATGTGGCATGGCTTAAGTATAATTTATCCTTTCGTTTGCAAAAACAATTTTTTTCATATATTGGCGAGTGAACAGAAAGAGGGGATGAGAAACTATAGTCTTTAACTTCAGTATATTGATATAACAAACACATTCTGTGGTCAAGTGTTTCCATCGGTATCACCCAACGCCCAAATACAGCGGTAAGACTGGACATCTGTACTGAGCAACAACAGATCTTTAAATACGTGTTTGGGAGGTGCTGTTCTGTTTTCCTGTTAGAATTTTACCTAAATTGCCGACCAGAGGTTGAATGCTTAACTGTGGAGTATACCTTTGACATTATAAAGTTGACCAATTTAAGTGCTGTCAAAATGTATCGCCATACCTGCCTCATAGAAGACATCTTTGACAAAAGTGCTCCGTTTTCCATTACAAGATTTATCCCACAGGGATACCTGCCTAGTTAATCTAGGTTTGTCCACTCTTACATACCTATTCCATAAACCATTATTGCGTTAACTATTCCTAAAAAAATCCTAAATCCCTATCCTTGCATAAACAAACAACCCATGACTCCTGATTCATTGTGTGCTTCGACTTATGAAAATACCTTTCGTAGGAATTTCTACTCTTAGAAAACTTTAATCCACACGCAAAGTGTTTCTTATTTTTTGAAGTTGTATTACGGTGACTGTGTGGCTTCGCTTTTACATTAGAGGTACCATAGAGGAACCGTTTCCAATGCGCTATTCATTACTCTGCTTCATTTATTTATTTGCTTTTAAACGAAGTTATCAATGCAGTCTGCGTAGGGTTTTAGTACGACAGTCAGTGAAGATAGCACAGATTATTTTGTGTATACTTCCTGTGGAGATATTTCAATGTGCATCTGGTAGCGCACCGAACTTTCATCCTTATCTCTATTATTTTTTATTTATTTTGTGTAACTTTAATCTAGGATGGGAGTATGTGCAGATTTACAATTGACTGGATATGTAGCAGTTAAAAGCTGGATCCCTTCTATCGTATTCTGATAAGGCTTTATGGATTCCATATGTTCTAGGCATTAGATCCACGTCAAGGAAACCAGCACATAACATGTCACGGCTGATCTTGGCTGTCAATTGCGTTATCTCTTTCTGCGCTCAATTTTATGAACTCATTGTGCACAAAAGCTTTTAAAATTCGTACGTAATCACCAGTAAGTGCATAGCATCTTTATGCTGGAGCTTGCACAGTAAAAACAAGTTAACATTTTTGCTAAATTACTGTTGTTTAAAATTGTTTACTCTGTACAAGCAACAAAGTGTAAACTTAAGTTTGAAAAGTTACCAGTCCATGGGTGGATTGACTCGACATTCCAACATGACAGTGAAGTTTTCCCACCACAAAATCACCTAAATCTCTTATAATTTGATGGTGTATATAAAAGCTGTGTTTTGATTGCCGATATGTCAGTCTGCTATCTGCTTTATGAGTCCTGGAGAGTATCAGAGATCGGCGAGTCGAGTGCTAGCTGACCTGACCTGAAGGGGGATACCAAAGGGGATTTGACCTATCACGTAACAAAACCTCTTGACTAGACCTATCTAGACGCAATGCTGTAACTGTGTTGCTCTCTCTCTCTGGCACCCATTAATCAAAACACAAGTAAAAAAAGTTTCTGTTAATTGCCGGGCATGCCAAATATGTGTCACTTTTGACATCTTTAGCCAACTCCAGAACAACTCTGGCCCTGGCATATGGTTTCTGTTTCTACTCCAAACACTGGCAGCAAGAAGTGGTTAAGCTCAGAGCAGGGTAACTGGGTGTGAGTCGACCCTATTCACTCCCGCCTTTGTTTTCCACAGATTTTGTTACACCGGTGTCATAAGAATTAGACATATAGGATAATACGATAAGAAATTAGTTTTCAGGTTACAAAGGACATGTCAACCGTCCGTCACGGCAATACCTGGCAAAGGTCCAGGCAACAGGTAAATTTCTCTGTTTGAGAAAATAAAACAGTTTTCATGTGTCTGCGGTAAAATAGGTGCCTTACATGTTCTTGTGTTTGTTTGGCTGGGGTTTTACACCACACATAAGATTATTTAACTCATATGACGACCTGTCAGCCCAATGGTTAGGGGAATCCACCCTGAGCATACAGGACAATCACAGGACGTAATGCAAAACATTACAAAGCAGATCGGCTTCGTGTTGCCACCTAGCTCCAAAATCACGAGGACACGAGGAATCTTCCTCCAGCCGCCCGCCGACTAACATGCTGTATTTTTGCTTTAAGGTTTTGCGTTGGGTTAATTTGAGTTTAACAGAAAGCAAGGGTTAATAACTTAATATTAAACCATTGGAACACAGGTATTACGCGGTTGTTGATTATCAACTTCTATGTAAAAAGTTCTGAAAATCTCTGAATGCAATGACCACCAGTGTTGTGAACCTTGGTGTTTCTATTTTGTCTGTCGTTGTAGAACACTCGATCATCAAACACGCGGGATGCTAGAGACTTCAGAAAAAGTCTTTGAACCTACTCACCGTTTTACTGGAATAAAAACATATCGCAGTTTGGAATGGAATACATATGGTGGGACGTTAGTTGTGAGACCACAAGGATACCTTCCTGTGAGGTCCACTCGAGAGGTCCCCGTCACATGTGGTGCTTTGGACGGGGACAATGTTCTAGGGGTCATACAGCTTTGCCCCAACTCTTCAATTGTCAATCGCCATCTCATGACCCTTTAGACAGGACTAAGACCTACTTCTCTAGACTTGTAACACTTTATATAAAGTAAATAGAGAAAAGACAATTTGTGGCCTCCAGGCACCACTAAATAAAACAATAGATGTCTGAAACCTTCACTGTCGGTACTTTTATAAAGTAATCCATGTGTATAGAATAAAACTGTGTATAGAATAGCATAGAGATGACATAGAGAAGATTTGTGACATGGTTAATTATTATATACACACTGAGACAAACAACTTTGTTGAATATTAACATTACGGTGCACTACTGGCTTATGATCATTTATTCTAGGGAAAACATCACGTGACGTTAAAGATAACACGTTGGCTGACTGTCTGTACATGACAAGTAACGCGAGAAAGTATGAGAAAAGCCAATCGTGCACCTTACTCAATATTAGCCAAACAGGTAAATGGAGAAAACGTTTAAGTTTAAAATGTTATTAGCGCTACCATTTTTTGTTAAAAATCTGAATGAGATATTAGGCTTACCATACAGCACACTATTTAATTTCGCCATGGACTTAAACCTACTTAAAATGGCTAGGGTGTAAAGACGACCATTTAATCTCTTCGGTTCTGTCGGTCGGGCCAGGACTGATCATTTTGTAATCTAAATTGATCAAACACATGTTAGAGCTTATCATTGTTTGATATCTGTGAAAAAAATGACGTGTTGAAGTTGTTATCAAACTGATCATGATTTCGAACTACTATATATAATACATCACTTCGGTGCAAGCAACACGAGTGCTTTAGAGCCTTGTGGTCGTTTCTTTGATATAGACTAACATCAAACACAAGGGTAATAGGCTATGCAAAGGCTGCTTGGAGTGCGATGCGAGTGTATATTTTAGTCGGGGAAGTGGGCTAGGGTTTGAAGGCATATACGGTTTCCAAACGCACCGGAGTTTACACGACACAGTGAAAAAACCCGTAAATATTGTGAGGTGCTGACCTTTGAATTCTGTATAAAGAAAGAATGATAAAGTCGTGAATGAGAGTATCCTCTTCAAACCCACATGTCCGTCTGTAGTGTAGGTCAGTTTGTGCTTGGTGCCTTTGACGTTCCCGGATCACACCGGGGGCCAATATAGTGCAAAGGCTCATTCAGGACGATTGCCCAAAGGTTTTGCACCATTTGTCGTTTCAAATGCGACTGTACGGGTTTACTTTGATACTTTCTATAATAGCTCAGCTAAACCCATCGCTTTGTGTTTGTGATGTTTCAGTATGCTGGTATACAATGTATGGTAACACTAAAACAATATCAGTTTATTTATAAAAAGGTTTTATTGGAATTGAAAAAACTGACCGTCTCAATATAAATGCTCTTATCTTACCAACGTTTAAGTAAGACAAGTTTGAGTACTGTTTAGACCTAAGGGAGTTCTTGTAGGGGGCCAATTACATCCTTTGCTGGAATGTATCTTTATGAAAACAGAATTGAAATACCGCAGCTTCCAGAGGGATTTAAGTTTTCTCGCGAAATTATTAAGAGCTGAGTGTTTCGACCTGTGTGTTACAGTGCAATGATCTGAGCATTAACCGTGGCAGAGCTACAGCAATAAATGTCAAAGCAAACCCACAATCTGAAAGGAAGGGGGCATGCGCCCTAATTACATCATGGTTCCCCGGTGACCTATTGTGACCCCCAGGCCAGACAGACACCCGATAATCAGAAACATAAACCTCCATGCATCGTAAAACTTACTATAAAACTCCAGTTTATGGTGTTACGTCTGACCTCGTTGAACTAGTGAGAAGACTGTTGCTCTTTCCTCATAAAAAGTTGATCCTTTCACACAGGGCGTGCAGCAGCAGGGTTGGGGCTCTCATAACAGGTGTAAACAAGGCAAGGTTCTCTAAGGGGGTTAAGAGTCTTACGCTTCGGTTAAGAAGATTGCCTGGTGGTGTAGCTAACTCTATACCAACAAGTCATAAAGATTTAATATACATCTACCTCATCACCAATCCGCAACCCAGAGTAATGGATATACGTTAAAGAATTATATTTATATTATTAAGAACCGAAACATAAAAGTTTTAAATAGCCTTAGGTATACTGAACGATGTAATAAATGTTATATAGCCTGTAAATATTGTAAAGAGATCCATTAACTTTAATGTGTAGTCAGTGTAGACATAAATCCGGGAATTTATAATCTTACTATACAAAGCAAGTTACTATTCAAAGGATTGTTGGAAAAAAGGCCTACTTACAATGTCACAAACATCTTAGGGGTAATATATTGTGCAAGGAATGAGGAAGTACTTAAATATGTTTTACTGTTCCTGATTAAGGCGAAATCCTGATAATAAACTGAAAATATTAACATGCGCGTTTTAACATGTTCGAGTTATTATTGAGTTCATTGAAACATGGAGGTATACCTCATGATTGAACTATTGTTAAGCCTTTCCTGTTGAATAGAAGAATATAGTTTCGGGTCCAATACTTTTATAGAACAAAACTATACAATTTACATGCATGTTATTACCATATATGATTGAAGAACAATTACACAAACTACAATACTACATCAAAAGTTTTTTTTCTCTTTTTGCACAAGAAAAGGTGTCAAAGGGACCTGACAATTTGTTGACATTATCGTTTGGCCAAGCGCTGTCGGAGTATATAGGAGCCTCGGCATGCACATTTGTTTTCCTTATTAAACACATAGCTAACACGAAGTTTGGGCCGTCCGTGAATAATCACCATGTAATCACTGTACAAATGTTATTCAATGTCGACTTAAATAAAAACAAATGGCATCACCTACGTGTATATACCTTCATTTGCATTGTGCTCAGACTATATTTTAAGTTCAATCGTGCTGTACCAGGTCATGTTTAATGCGAATATCCTATTGTTTAAAACTTTACCAAGAACGATTTAAGACGAATAGTAAGGTCTTTATTTGAGCCTCATTAACCACGGCTTAATTCCCTGTGATTGATGGACTTATTTGCTCATTCTGTTTTTTATCGCTAATTTCATCTACGCTATGTTATGTAATGACTTGGGCCTTTTAACGTCGAATCACGCGACCACCCACATCTTTTGCATATTTAATTACAGTCATTTTTATTTAACCGTCAACCAAGATAATAAATCAGATTTGATTACAGCATGTGTTTATGTCTTTAGTTATTAGCCCTTAGATCTATTCTTAACTGATCAGATTAAAGACCAGTTTTTATAGCGTACAAAATGGACCCCATAAACCGAATGGCCGTATCAGTCATAAGAAGTTTAATCAAACCAAACATTGGTCGAACAAATCCGTAAAGCATAAACATGTATATATATAGTACAAACTACATAGTCAATGATAGTAATCGAAAAAAATATATATGTACATATTTACCTTGAGAAAGGGATGAGGAGTAATCAATGTATTATTTGTTATGTTTTTTTCTTCATGCGTAAGTTCTCTTTGTTATATTATTAACGAATTTGAAGACATCTACTTCCGCGAACATATCAATCTGTATTTGAAGAGTGAACGTTACAACAATATATCTTGTGTATTGAATGCATGTTATAGAATATATATAAACGTTTACTTTGAAACATATATTGGCGGAAGCAAGTAACTTTCTCTCTCTTCATTTATTAAATATATTGGGTATAATCAATTTATAATGGTGATGAAAGTAGGCTGGTTCATATACATATTTTGGAAAATTGAATAGAGAAAAATGTGCTTGCCTGCACCTGGATTTGAACATATATTTATATTTATAACTTTTCTATTATTGAACTATTTTACTGATGTTAGGCGTACCTGCTGTGATATTAGGGTAACATGATTCGTGTTATAATAACATGATTATGTACCAACCATGGGACATACGCCTAAATCGGTGAGTTTGTGATTGAATTGGAAGAGTTTGTAGGTTTAAAAACAGAAACAAGTTGAAACACTGACATACAATATTTTAACCTTTTATTTTTGTGTCTAAATTAATCTGTTCCACAGTTCCAAGCACATATTTTTAATGAAGAGAAAGAAAATGCGCTTGTCTCGCTAAATATCTTTAGACTTATAGAGTAGCGAAGGCCTATATATATCATGCAGTTGTCATTTAGCGATATTTAGTCCTTCCTAATTATGGGTCAAGATAAATTGCCCGTTTTCTCTGATTTTGAATATTTAAGGGGCAAATTTTCCTGTTAATCTTTTTATAGCCGGGTGCTTTAAACTCACTATTTTTGTGTCCCAACCGATTCGATCCACGGTTGTAGGTATATAAATGCCTATTTAAAAACTTGTCTCTGCAGTTTTTCTATAGAACATGATATAAGGATAATTCTTCGCTTTTAATTAATCGACACCCCTGTGCCAGTGTGGTTAATTTGTAGAAATAGATAAAGGACTCAAGAGTTACATAGACCTGTATATGTTATACAATTGCAACTTAACGTCTTTTTTCTTTCTTTTCTTTTTTTATTCTTTTGGTTCGCGGGAAATTGCCCATTTTCTCTGGTTTTGAATACTTATGGAGCCATTTATTCCCGTTAATCTCTTTATAACCTTAAATGCGATGAGAAGAGATTTACGTGTTTGGCATAAGTTGTTGTCTCTTTTTAAAAGTGTAGGAGATGAATTTCTGAGGAGGGTTGACTCCTGACCTCTATATGCTTGGGCGCATCTCGAGACCCCATCAATTCAATCTTCATCGTTTGCCTTTTGGTTCATTCAGTCACAGGTCAAGCTGGTCTTCCATCCTTGAAAAGCTCATCTTGAAAAGTTTTATTAAAAGTCTTGTGGTCGGTCTAAAACACATATTGGTTGACACGATGTTTTTTGTTACTCTCTTCACTTTCTATTGTTATACGTGCTCATCGGGGCATCTGTCCAGTGTCATCCCAGATGCGGCGGATGACACGTTGATGGCTGGGGAGAGCGGACAACAAAAGGACTTAAGAATTCAAAGAAAAAACGAAACAAACACTCCTCAATAAACTAATCTCAGTGTGGATCTTTAGGATTTTCCAATCCCTTTATCTGCTGGTATAAACAGCCCGGGCCATGCATCCAATGTGCAATTTAATGAGGACTAAAGCACTTGGCATGGCTGACCAAAAATAGCGGCACACCTAAATGCTTCTGTGACCATGAACATCTTTGGTTTAACAATTGATGAGACGGGAGCTGTAGCGTGTCACAATGTCATAGCCAATGTACATGTATTTACATTCAGTTTAGTTGGTTTCTAACGTACACTATCGAAACGATGTGTACTATACAAATTAGACGTTCATTGGCGTCGAAATACGTTTTTGTGGACTATTCTTAAATTTTGTTCTGTATAAAGATTTGATATCCAAAAATATGATGATTATTACAATTTCATCACAATTTCAACTGTTACGCAACAATAACCACAGAGACCAAATACTATTTCCGGATTTTTGTTTGTAGAATTTTGATTTTTACCCTCCAAAAGATGCTCCTTTTAGAACATGTTTATTATTCATGACAGCCTATATGTTCTTTCGTGCTTAACTACTTGTAATCACTCGTGATATGTTGTGTCATACGTGTTTAAACGTCACGAAAAGTCATATACTACGATTAATTTATTTCATAGCCAAATAAATAAATAAATTTTATGGTAAATACAAGACATGATCTATTCTGTCTGTTTCAGATATCGTTAAATTAAAATAAAACCAATTCTATTTTTTTTAATTTTCATTAGAATGACGATCTCGTGGTTGGCATAAATCCCTTGCACACGTATAAATATTTGTACAGTTTGGGGAATAGTTTAAACACACCCTTAATATTTTTGGTTGATAGTAAGAATTCTTTCAACATTTTATAAATGAAAATTATAGCAATGGATTCATGAGAAAACTGGTGAAAACATAATACATGTCTGGATAAGCTGGATAAGCTGATGTAGATGTTCCATTTATTCCTGGCAGTGAGACTGACAGTTATCTGCCAGTGAAATGTTCTGCCCCTGTGCAAGCAGACCGTATAGGTAGAGCGGACTAGCAGTCTAGCACTGCACCCTTCCCATCCAGTGCGCTGACTATAATTAACGTCAAACGAGGAGCAGACTTGGATGATATGAAGAGTGTCATCACTTGGGCGGATTCGAATTCTGCAATAGAGGAAACTGCAGATGTCAGAAGAACTGTGTTACACGTGTTATCTATTTATGACCTTTCCATAATAAGTCGATGCATGCGTTAATTATACCAGAGCCTTGAGAACGAATTCACGTATACGGTGTGATCAAAAGTTAAGAAGTGTATATCCCTTTTAGTGTATCAAGTTGGCGTCTATATATTTTACTTCGTGATGCCAACAAGGCAGACACTGTTGAATGTTTCGAGGTCTCTAGGTAGCAATCGTACTTCACTGCACTTTTGTTTGTGTTTATATAAAGATCATGGTGAAATATTGTTTAACCCTAAAAATAATTGAAAACATGTTCTTTATTATCTAATTCTTTCGTGAACATCCTTACACAATATTTTCCATATGACTTCAATGTCTTCCAATTCAACTACTTCCATATGACTGGCGGAAGTGGGATCATCCTGTCGATGTATCAGGTTCTACATAAAAACGACCTTTGAAATCAGATTGAAACGTTGTGACCAATAACGAAATATTTGTTATCCATATAAAATGTTCTCACTTGTTAAGTTTACATCCTGTTATTCAGCTGGATCTTACACAGTATCCGATATTCGACGGAATCATTGTAGTTTGAGAAAATATACAGTGACTATACTTCATAGAAACCCCTACTTATATATTGCTTGGAACTCACTCTTACCACTAGGCTAGAAATTGGTTCACTCTAACTGTTTGTGTTTCCTTTCATGGCGATTCTTCACGCAACGTTTGTGGATCTGCATCAGAAACAGTTGACCATTACCTTCAGTGTTTCATGCTTGATTATCAAAACACAAAAAAAAAAATAAAACTCTGGTGTGTACAACGATGCCACAGTAGGAGCTTCATGCTATACGAATCTCCTGAAATTTCTAACCAACAAACCATGTTATCATGACAGACAGGCTGTGCTTAACGTGGTCTCTGGTACGAAACGTTTTACCTATCACGTGCTTCTTAAGCTAGCACAGACAGGCTGTGCTTGACGTGGTCTCTGGTAGGAAACGTTTTACCTATCATGTGCTTCTCAAGTTAGCACAGACAGGATGCGCTTGACGTGGTCTCTGGTCGGAAACGTTTTCCTATCATGTGCTTCTGGATCTAGCACAGACAGACTGAGCTTGACGCGGTCTCTGGTCGGAAACGTTTTACCTATCTTGTGCTTCTCAAGTTAGCACAGACAGACTGCGCTTGACGTGGTCTCTTGTAGGAAACGTTTTACTTATCATGTGCTTTTTAAGCTAGCACAGACAGACTGCGCTTGA
>JARDVA010416074.1:3354-14931 GCA_030265315.1 Mopalia swanii | reverse complement strand
ATCCACAGAATGGTAGTAAGGTTCAATCCATTATACGATCACAGAGAAAAAGAAAATTGTCAAAATGGTGGGATCAGTACTCAACTTTACTTTTTATCATCACTGTTTTCACACATTCTTGACTAAATTCTTGATAATCAACAATTACAAAGTCTTAAAATCCAGACTATGTACAATTACTATCTTAAATATCATGAAAACTATTCACCTGAAATGCAGTTGTCTTGAATCCATTTCACAAGAAATGCACGTACAAGAAATGTAAGCGATATTTTTACCAATCACACTGAAAAATCATACAGCATTTTGTACATGTATCTTTCACCAAATGAAAAGTTTAAAATAAACATTCATTTGATTGAACAGATTTGATATCAGTCAAACTTCATTGTACAATCCATGCAAGATTGTAATTTACTAAAGGAGAACATCGTACATGTTTAACACAACCCCCAGAAAAGACTTGATTCATGGATTGGTGGGTGTTGAGAGTTTATATGCTGGTGATGTACTTCCAGCAGTCAAAAGTCACACTGACATAACTCAACTGATTTGCTTTAGTAAAAAATTAATGTTCCTCAGTTCTTCATAAAAATGGTGTGACTATGCCGCAAACATACTGCCTTACCCAGAAAAGCTATCTGAAGAGAAGTCCTTATCATATTGATCAGTAATACATAATAGATAAACTGTCAGTCCACACTACATGGAGCCCTTATCAGCCAGCTACATACATATGTATATACCGATAATGCGATTGTCTATTAACAGTAATCCCAATTACACAACTAATAAATATATGCAGCTCATTATCTATACATTTACATGGTCAACAGCATGTAGCAATGGGGAGTGTTCTGGGGAATCCTCAAGCATCCCCTATCCCCAATCAGTCTGATTTTATCCTGGTCTAATCCTTGTTTTATTAACCCCTGGAGAAGCACACAAGTCCAGTGGTTAAGATTGATTGGTCTTTAACGCCGTGTTTAAGTGTATTTCACTCATCTGATAGCCAAAATTATTTCAAACCTTTTACTAGGTATATATCCCAATAATGATGCATGATTTGTTATGTTGGTAAATTAATATTCCTTCAGTGCCAAGTAAAGGCAATTTGACTATGCATGACACATACTTCCCGTAGCGAAAGTTAAGGAAGGAGAAGAATCTATGGCACTCGAGGATAACGTTTTACCTATTTACAGTCTTTTGAAGCTCTGAAGTGTTCACCTCTCACTTTAAATGTCCAAATTTGTTCCTTTGTAAAGTAGATTTACAACATCCCTACATGACTAGGTTTAAGACAGCAAATACCCATATGGAAAACATCTTTCTTTTAAAACGTACATTCTCTGTTATTAAATGTTCAACAACAGTTTCATTGTTTGCGGGGTGAACAACACACTAGCACAAAATCCATTTGTGAAGACATTTTCATTCTCAATTCAACAACATTACTGTTTCAAAATAATATTGAAACGTAAGACATATGAAACCACAATATGTTTTGTGGTAGTACATGAAAACCAATATCCAAATCCTCAGTATATTCAATAATCTGGATCTTTTAACACAGTTGTTGGTGGAAAAACAGGTTTAGACAACCATTTCAAGATCTGGTTAAACACTGTCGACTTCCCCCTCACAGATCCATGTTAACAATGATAGTCAATGATTGACTGCATCATTATGAACTCATCCACTGCACATAAGCAGGATTCAGTAGCCATCAATTTTCCATTGCGTTAAGTCTTTCTACAACATTAAGTAGAATTCCCATTATCCCAGGCTTAGCTCAAATGATCTTAGCGAAAAATATCCATCAACAATGGATCCATAGCTGTACTAAGCATAGTTTTCAATTCTTTAATATTTCTCAAACATTTCCCTCACGACGATCAAAATACCAATTGTTTAGCCGCAAACATAGCCATTTATAAATCCAGAAGGATATTGTTTGAGACAATAAACAAAGCCGTTGCTTCAGTGCAAAATATTGGTCGGAGTCATTAAAACATAAATCCAAAAGATCCTTGCTTAAGACGATAAACACACCAGTTGCTTAGATGCAAATTGCTACAACAGTTCATTCATAGATCCATACATTCAAACACCATCTGGGAGAATACACTTCTCAAATGTCACGATCACCTTTTGCCTATCTTAATCATATCATAGAATAAAAAGAAGTTATCCCGCTGCATATACACTATTGATGGTCAATATACCTGTATCATGTATGGGTTGATGGCTTGTCCACATGATAGATCACATAGATTAGGTCTAATGGTCAGTCGGCTTAATCCATTAAACATCAACAATAATGGCAAACCAATAAAAACCGGTAGATAATAAAACAATACCTGTAATGATAAGAGTTCCGAATACAGGTAAGTGAATATCTGCCTATAGCTTCCAGGCTCTCATAAAATACATGAAAGATTTTAACTATAGGTACATATCTACCTATTCCTTTGAGAGATATAAGGATCAGCCCGAGGGATAAAACAGTACTGCTACTTCAAAGTGATGATGATAATTTCAGCTGGATAAAACACCTTGGCCTCGCAAACAACCGGAAATGGTAGCAGGATGGCAGCGGCAAAAAGATCTGCCAGATGCTGGCGTAGAATATTATCGTACACTGTGCAGTCCTAACCCATGGCCTTGGCTTGAACTCCCTAAAGATTCTGTTGCTATGCATAACACAATCAACCTACAACAATGATGTTCTGTGCAATCAAACCCAGGACCGTTCGTGTTTAGCGTGTTAGTCCACGGAGGCATCTCAAATCTGAATTCAATAAAAGCCTTGGCTATAGTAGACGAAGGAAAGAAGAAAAAATTCCTTGATTGTTTCAACGGAAGTAAATATTAACGGGAAGAGGTTGCTGAAAAAACTGTGCAATCAACAGTTGCAGATGCTATGGGGGCTCCACGCGATCGACACGCTCACAGGTTGCGATCAGCAGGACAGCAGCTGCAGCTCTGAACCACTTGTGTAGTCGTGTCACCAGAGGAGAAAGAAGATTAACGACTGGAGATATCGTCACGCCAAGGCATAGTTAGCTGGACATCAGTAATTATTGATGAATTATGAATTTATCATCATTACCCCTTGAATCCAAAGCCTGAATATTCCTTTTACAAGTCCATATAGAACCAAACACACACGACACACTGCAGAATCCTCAACTTAATTCTCCACAAAAAAGAATTAAATCAGCAAATGAGTTTTCTGTAAGGTTTCTTCAAACGACATTCACAGAAAAATACATTTTTTTTTTAATAGAAATTACACAATTCCATGGTATTTAAGGTTCTTCTATAGTATCTGGTGATAGAAATCCCACAATCTTTACAGGATGGCACATGGGGAGAAATTGTGTGATAATGACCTAAACGTCTACTGTAACAGAGGTGTGTCCTTAGAAACAGCTATCAACTAATCCGATCAGTCTGTGGTGGGTGGGTTAAAACGGCAAAGTGTCGTCATAACTCGTGCTCACTTTGATAGTGCTTAGCAGGCCGAGTGGAGTCTTCTTACGATAACATTGTCCATGAACCTTCTTATCGAAGAAATAGGAGTCCAAAGAACAGGTCTCTCATTAAAACACTGCCCAAAAATAACAACTCTGACAAATGTGGAAGAGGTTGAGGCTGTCTATCGACAATAAAAGCCGCCTGTGTGCAGTGGTCCCTTAATCAGCCTGCCAGACATTGATTTGGTGGGCTAGTGGAAGTTACATAGCATGCCCGGGTGGACTCAACACTTTCACTTTGGCAGGCTGGAGTATGGTAAATCTCTTAATCTTTCTCTCTTTAGTTTGGTCACTTTTGCATCACATTATTTAATATTAAATATCAGAAATGTGTTAAATATTTCTTGTTCAATTAAATAATGCTCCCACCAAACTGGTCTATTTTATGAGGTATCTATGATTCAGGTTTTCTCTTTGAATTATTAGGAAATTTACAATATCTGTTATTGATCAGTTTTGAGTCCCTTCTTATCCCCCCTGTTTCTCACAATGGATGGTTCAACATGTGCTACTCTTTTACTGCTGGAGGCACAAACTTTTATAAGCTATAGAACTTTCACCATATTACATACATTAGCAAACATGATCCCTAAACCAAATGTGTATGTATTATTCCCTTGACAGAGTTAAGCAATAGAAAAACTAATATACATGTACATTCAAAGATAAACACGATCTATCGATTCTGCAAAACTCTCTTTTTCTGTTATAATACTATTAATTGTATCAACACAATATACATTAATATGATGCATTTATCAAAATGTGCAGCAGAACATTGTTAAATACAACAAATCATAAAAGGATGACTCAACACTTAATTTTATAAATGCTACATGGAACTGACACTTCATTGTTTTTTGTTTGAGTAGGGTTTAACAGCGTACTCAAGGGTATTTCACCTATATGAGGAAGGATTGTCCTCTTCTTAATATGCCTTACTTAAATATGGTGGATAACTAGGAGGAAACACTGTAAAAACCATCTAGCAATTTCCAGAACCACATCATGTGACTGGTTCATATACCTGCATGCGGTCGACAGATAGAATCAAACCTGTGAGCGGTACATCAAAGTATAGGATCAGTATTCCGACAGGTTAACCACTGGACTGCAGCAATGGGCCTCCACTTAAACTTAAAAAGGAGCTGATTATTCTTTATACCAAAAATCAAAGGTAATGCCTTAATAACTCAGTCCCACTACTTCAAAAGTCTTACATACATGCATTTTCAACCTGAACCATGGAAAAGCTAAAGAGCTTATACACTATTAAATATGTCAGCGAATAAAAATATCCTGCATTTTATACTCAAATGAATATATGCCGAAGAGAAAATAACCAAGGCAACCATACATGTGTGAGGCCATTCATTTTCTGGTAAGGGTGTAGAAGTTATTGTTAATTAAATGTCAAAAGTACCCACGAACTAAACTTTGACACCCTTTTCCTTTTAAAAGGTTGCAGACATCATTATATATAATTATGGCAAGTGCCATTTTTATAAAGTGTTGCATTGTTTCTCGTTATATTTTTTATCTTAAGCTAAAAACTCTCTCTGATTTAGAGTAATATTAGTTATTATTTTTGTTGATTTATTGATTCATTGCCTTCGGGTTTAATAATTCAAGGCTGAAATTTTATTTTCAATTTTATTTTCAAACTACCAGCTGCAATTCTTAATGAAAATATTTTATATTTTAAACATAAATTGATTAACATTTTTTAACAGGGTTGAATAATTTATGGTAATTATGGTAAAGAACATTTATTTGGTGCGGAAATTCAGGGAAATGGTGTTAAATGTAAAATAGGCTCTACAGTCTGTTCAATAATCATTCTTTCCAAATTTTGGGGAAATAAATTAGTTTTTACAGTATACTAAACAAAATACTAATGCACCCACACATGTATAAATATTCAAAGAAAACATTTACATAAAGTTGCATAAAACTGCATCGATCCTGTGCAAGACCAAACATCTAAAAAAAGAAAAAATACACCATGGCTTGATAGGGATGGAATTTGAGCCATCACAGACACAATATTATACGGTTTTCATACATGTTTATAAACGAGATGAGAAAACTCCTTATAGAATGGGCGATTACTAGGGTAATTTTACAGTTGTTTATTCATGAGAAGTTGTGAACCACCCTGCCCTAACCAGTGGTTTCATACACCCTAAACAGATGTGACATGGTAACTGGAACCCTTTGGGTGGTATCAACCTCATCAGTACACCCTTCAGGGAAGACAAATAAATGGCTTAGGTGTTTTAAGATACACAAAAGATAAATTTCCTAAATAAAAGGACTTCGTTTTATTTAACACTTTAGTTTAATACTTTAGTTTTCAAACTTGGTTTTTGTTTATATTATAGTTAACCCTTAAGTTTTCAAAACTTTTTTGTTTGTTTATACTTTTGTAAATGTTTTACTTTTCAAAACTTTGGTTTTGCTTATACTTTAATACATGCTTTAGTTTTCAAATAATTTTGTAAAGATGCTCTTTCATCATTCAAATACCCACTACTGTTCTACACCTAGCATAGTCATGTCTTTTGCTATTTTGAGTGTCAACACCATCCTGAGTAGAAGTTTAAGTTGACTTTTAACCAATCGACTTTCTGTTTTTTAAAGTTGAGAACAGATACTACTACTAGTCTGATGTCCTGTAACCCGAGTCCATAAAATTTGCTCAAGTGTCGGCATTAAGATATGTCTTGTCAAAAAGGCACCCCCTTCCCATTTTTTTTTCACTAGAACAGAGAACTGTGTTAAACCCAGAAAGACCTTTTAAACACTTGTCCCTGAGATAGGGTTTCATTGAGACAAGGTACCCTGAGCCAAGCTATATCTTTAAGCACTGCTTTCAAACTCTGCATTATTTCTCTTGTATCATAGAGGTTGGACCCAGCTAACACTTACTGCAATCTCCACTCCATCCACCATTGATTTTTTTCATGAAAAATTTGGACTCTCAGGGGTTTTTATAGACATTTTTTCATCGGGAATACACCGATGAAAAATAACAGCAAATTGAGTTTTTCTTAAATTTGATATTGTTTTGTTTGAGAAAGTGACTTTTGGCTTATTTCAGCCACTGGCGAGCTATAAAGTTAAGATTTAACTTAACATGTAAAGTTAAGTTTATTTTTGTCTTTAAAAATCTCTGTAATTTTGTAAAGAGTTTATGAAATGAAACCCTGTTGTTAATTTTTGTATTTGTTTACCACATTCTATTAATATAGGTATGGGGTGATTCAATTCGTTAGTGTTTGTCATAGTATGGATATAATATGCTATCAATTCAGCATGCTGTCCTCTTTGCTATATTAGAATTAGAATCTTCCTTATATTGCCTACAAGATGATTCCCCTGGTTAAATCTAAGCCCAAAACCCGAGATATAAACATGCAATAAAATCCAGCTGGATATTAAAAACATTTATCCTTTGGATGTTACTTTACCATTTATTGAGTTTCCCAGTGTTGTTGGTAATATGTCATACTGATGTCTGGAAACTGGTTTAAGAGGCATTACCAATCAGTGGTGGAAATCTAAAAGGAAATCTTGCAAAAATCACACCCTGATATACACAGTACATGAAAAATTTATCTTTTTTACTTTGGGTCAAAAAAAACTTTAAACTCATATTAGGGGAGATTTACAGGAGAGGATTCAGCAGTGTTGTGCTAAACTGTCTGAACAGGATTCAAGTAGTGTTAAAGTTGAATAAGACAAGGTTGAAATTATGTACCACATTAGTAAGAGAAAGATTGAAAAGCAATATGCAAAACTGTTGTGTCCACTGAAGAGTACCCAACCCAATTTTTTTTTATTCTTCAATCTTCACGTCATTCTAAGCTTGTTTCTCTCTCAACAGTCTACAGTCGCTTGCAGCAGTTGCTGTGATGAGATCAAGGTCATGTTGCCATTGTGCTGCCTCCTTGAGATATTTATACTTTTGACTCTCAGATCATAAACCGCTTTCACGATATTCCGCATTTAGGTAATCACATAAGTTCTCTCTCTTACCCTCAATATCCATGGTTTACCTCCCCTGATAGAAAGAGGGTTGTATCAAAGGACTGCAACATGCCAACAGAAGAACTGCAGTTTGTATTTTTGTGGTAATAATTCTTTATCAGGCTAAAAATATCTTTCTAAACCACAATCATAGAATTTGTCTTAAAAATAAAAGTAAATTTTAAAAATTAATATAAAAAAAATCTATGTTAACTACTTCACCTTCCCAAAGGGGACATCATTCACACAGTACTTTATATAGTAGTGAAAAAAACATAATACATGTTCTCAGAAGCACCAGCAATTGACCTACATATATCTGACGATTTTTTTCCAAATCTAATTCTGAATTCAGTCCTAATATGTCAAATAGAGGTAGTATATCCAGTGCAATCTGTACACTGGAATAATCATACAGGGAAACACAAGTAGACGAAATATACCAATAACTTTGACTGTTCTGTTACACTTTTTAATACAGAAAGATACTACTCAAACATTGCTTACGCGGCTATGCCTGTTGTAATATAGAGGTAAGGAGAGAAAATGAACATTCAATAACATATAGGCCGTTTGCTACTTTCCATAACATTTACTTTTTGATATCATAATGTATATTTTTTTGGGAATTAATGGAAATTACTACCCATGTTTCATAAATTTGATATCTCCAGTTCACTCATAAGAGATCCTCTATTTAAACATTTTTAAAACTTTTTTGTATTGAGCTTATTAGGGTATTTACAATATATAAAACACAAACAGATCAAGGATATCCAGTAGCATTTGTATTAATGTACCAGAATAATCATCCATGGAAGCACCATTAACCTCGAGCCATAAACCAGGAATTTCTACAATATTCCTTATAATTAGCTATGTCAATCAATCTCAACTCAGGGCAATATATGACCCATATTAGCATCCTGTCAAGTGGCCATTGACCAATCGTTGTACAGTTCCAGTAAATGGGAAATAAACCTGGTCTATAAATGTTGCATTAAGTTCTGTCACTATCTGATGCACCGGGAAAAGGAATGGAATTATGTAGCTTTCCATTGTACCTGCACATCTTACCATAAATGGTGAATATATAAATGTACATTCCACGAACAGAATAACAGGTAATAATAATTATTCAATATTTTATGAGGTTTTTTTAAAGAAATATCAAAGCTTTCATGAGCCATATCTCAGAGAGGTGACATTACTTAAGAAATAAGTAAAGCAAAAATTGATGTAGTTAGATATCTTATGAGGCTAGATATCCCCTTTGCTAATATTTCAGTATTCTGGTAAATACTACTAAAACACTGGTCATATACACATACAACCCCCAAGATATGCATTAGCTTACATTTTCAAAAAGATATTAGCTACTCCATTTAATACACCCCATTTCTTCTAGAAATGGATTGTTTCCAGAATTGGACTGAAATTTAATGTAAATGCACTTTCACAACACAAGAATAGGGAGTCGAAAGACTGCAGAATTTTCTAGAAAATAATAAATTTGACTTACCTAATTTCCAGAAGAGAAACAACACATGAAACAGAGATAAAAGAAAATAATTGAGCATTTTTAATCTAATATTCACACTTTTATACCTAAAAGAAAACTCAATGGCAACAGACTGTTTTTTGTTTGATTGGGGTTTTACAATGTATATTACACTCAGGGTTATTCACCTCCCACGAGGGTGTAACAGTTCAATAGGTGAAAAAGAAGCCATGTCACAACAGTCACAAGACACAACATTTAAAGACACCACAAGCATCAACTTGGTGATGTCTCTAGAATTTTAGGGGCTTAGCCAAAAATTAAAAGTATGGTGTCCAAAATAGTCATTTTGCTTCACTTTTTAAGAAACTGGTTGTCCAATATTTACAGTTTGCCTATCTCTGGCGTGTCCAAATAAGGCAGTTTTTGAGTTCAGGGTGTCCAAAGGATGGGTGGACACCCCTCTACCTAAGCCCTTGCTCTTACCCCTGAGACTGAGATCATTGGGAGAACAAGAAAGTCCCTTCAAGTACCACCAATAACAGACAAATTTCCCATCTCAGCGATTGAAGGCAATTAACATTTTTATGAATACATTGTGTTCCTTTTTCAAGTTTTCATAACAAAAATATTTCCATCATGTGATTCATTAGTGTTGAAAGCTATGTGGTATGTCGGCTATATGTGCAGCAACAGTGAATAATCACAGTATTAAACACAGACATAACACGTGAAGTTTTTAGGCATGTTTGACAGCCACAAGACACAAAACAAGGACGCTACCGGTACAATAGATCTGAGGCCACAACATGTTGTATAACAAAAAAGAATAACAATAGTTGTATTACTCCGAAGAACGAAAGACTCATTTTGACTATAATATTTTGGCGGTTTATTTTGCCGTCATCAGGAAAGTCAATGACATAAAAATATCATATAATAAAATTTTGTCATGTTAAATTATAGGCAAAAAAATATCGTACAACATTTTGGAAAGTGTCCCCAGCTTAATGTTGCTCTTCGTCTTTCGGAGCATCAGGGCAATGGGAATATCCCTCCTCCGGAAGCCCAGTGCTAAATAAAGACAAGATCACTTTGAAACGTAATACATGAACCATTAGGCAGGGTAGATCATGATTACAATTTTATATAGGCAAGCAATAATTAAACAAGACATGAAACATGGAGCAAACATTTACAAATCAATTTAAATTGAAAATGAAAGTCCTAGATACTCCTACATTGTTAAGTCTATTTCATTCTTAGCGACACCAAATCTCCTATATAACCTCTTAAAAGGCATCTGTTCCTGTAGAAATGGACACTCGCAAAAACCAACAATATCTGTTTTAATTAGTCAATGAAAAAGACTGAGACTATGAGTCATCCTAGAAACACAAATCACATTATCATTAATTCTGTCATTATCTAAAAAAAAAGCCATTGCCATTCCGCCAAAAAAAGTTTCAAACTAACAGCAGCATGGCACCTTCCTGATCACATTATCTTCTTTTTTTATTTTGTTGTCTTGAGATTCATGGTGTATTTCAATCTCAAAATCCTAAATAAACCAGTGCTTCAATAATTCACTACATTTGATTCGCAATGTCCAAAAATGGCTTTAAAAATGAAGAAATATTGAAACAAAAATGGGAATTTCCTAATTGATGTTGAAAGTGTATGAGTAGAAAGGAATTATCATTTGTTTGCTTGACTGAGAATAAAAGCATTAACTGTTGATTAGGCAGTTGAAAAAGTCTCAAAGAACAGTGTAAATAGTGCCAGAAATATCAAGTTTTTGTGTGAAAAAGGTGATTAGAGTCATGGAGTCTATAATTATTTTAAAAACATGAGCAGCGTGCCATCAAAATGGCTGTCACTTTCAGTTGACAGTGATGGGAGTACTGATGGTCTCAAGAGTAACCAATTTTTTTGACAGTTTCCTTCTTTGACAGCACTGAGAAAAGGTGTCATCTTGAGAAGAGAAATGTGTCCATGTTGGTAATGACAGAGTATAACCCCTTGTTAAGAACCTTGACCAATGACTCAAACTCTATAATGTGAATGAATGTCTAAAAATTTCTACAGGGAGACTTTGAGATAGTGAATTTACAAACATCTCTTTTCTACCAGAATCTTCAAGAATTTCCCAGATTTATTGATGTATGTGCGGGGTTCTGTTGACTTCTTGGTATAAAACACAAGAAACCATGCAAAGAAAAAAAAAACAAAACCTTGCTATCTCAAAACACGACTCGGATGCATGCATGTGTTAGTAGTTTGATGCAACGACGTGACTCCCTATATCATGGCAGATCTTAGTATAAATTATTGACTTAGCCCATAATAAGGAACAAAACATGAATTAAGCAAACACAGGGTATCAAATTTAGCTTTTTAAGAACGAAACATTGGTCTGGGTTAAACACCAAGCCTAAATTTTCCTAGCATGAGAAAGATCGTTTTCATATGTTGAAGTGCATATTTACCTTATTTTTTTTT
>JARDVA010414965.1:0-16358 GCA_030265315.1 Mopalia swanii | reverse complement strand
ATATGAACCATCTGATACGGATAAATATACGATGCCTCTGTATCTGTGTGGCGAGACTCATAGGTATATGATAAATATATATATATATTGTTTTCGCATCGACGACATTCTTGGCCAATTGTAAATATCGAAGGCTGTCGCTGTCTCGGCAAATAAGCATGAAATGTCGTACTTTTTTCATAAGGTAGACAAATGGGACAAATGAGCAAATGTAGCATATTAGAATATTAGAAAATAATCAAGGAAGATACTATGTATTATATAACGTTTAGAAAGACACCGATTTCAAGAGACCACCATTCTATCGCCGTCATAAAAAGACCAGCAATGGCCAGATGTAAGAACTGTCCCCAGTTATCGAGGGCATGCCACGACCACCCTGTAATATACGTAAATCAATACATGTATCAACAATATGCTTTCTGTTGTTGCCTTTTATCAATAAAATAAAATGCTATAGCAGTAATGAAAATTGGGTTTGTTTATAAGTTTTAGGACGGATTTAGGCTTGTAATATGTTGATACCACCTGTACGACTATTATTCTTTATTGTCAATCGAATAGATGGTGTTTTCCAAACGAGTTTTTAAGCTCAGTAGAACGATCCAAACACATGCCAATTTATTTTGGCATGATAATATATAATATATTCCGTCATATATGCTTTGTCAATTAAATGTCTTCCTGTGAGCAGACGATTGCATAAATATAACCTTTAACCCAAATATCCTGCACAGCATGAAAAAGTGTGTGAAAGATATGAATTTATATTACCTGGCCACGTTTCCTTATATAGCCCCGACCGAATAATGTAGGCAACTATCAAGGTCACCATAAGAAAGTAGGATATATCCTGACCAACTGCGGAACCACTGAAAAATATTAACCACCGTGTTCAGTAATTGTAGTCTTAGATATGCATACTACATGTATTTCACAGATATAATAGACATACCCAAACACAATTCATGCTTTAGGTATCTGAAATCTACGACTCTACGAATTTTATTTAACCATTGTTGGAGATACAAACGGATTACATGATGTACTCAAGCCCAGTCAAGTCGATATCTAATTGTACACCTGATATCTAGTAAGACATGATATCCAGTCACTTGACAAACATGGATATTCACTCGTGCATAGTGTATTGAGTTTTCAACACACCACCTCCAGCCACTGCGTGTCCTTTACTCTCTCTCTCTCTCTCTCCCCCTCTCTTGGTTTCAGGCAATGGCCGGTTTAGATACATTATATTGACACTTGTATTTATAGTTCCGCAGGTCAACACTAATGATTGTGTAACTAAAGTATGTTAATGGTGCACGCTATGGGTGGACATTAATTTCCAAACTGACCATGTATATGATAGGCCTCACATTATGCTTACATGGCTCTTTGAACATAAAACACTTTGGTGTAAGTGAAATTGCCATAATCTCCAGCTACCAGTACGTGAAGCAGGGGTAAAGTCGTGAAGGGCTGTGCTGTTTCATCGGCTGCTCTGTGTTAGATCTGTATTTAAGTATACACTTTAACCAGATAAGATACAAACGAATAGAGTGTGTAGATAACTTACATAATACCTGTCTTGAAGACGTCAACAGCCAAATATTGTGCCAGGGCATTGAACAAATTCCCAATTCCTCCAAAAACAACAGTTGGTAGAACCCGATTCTAGTAAACATAAACAACATCACTATAAACGGATACCACAATAACCCTCCAACACACAGACTGTGAAGCTAAAGGAATTAAGTGGAAAATAATAACCAAATGTTAAATTAAACTGATCATTCTAAGGCGAGTACAATGTTAAATTATAGAATATTGAAACCAACACATTTGGGTACATTATTAATTATAGAATGTATGAAAGTGAGTCCTTACTTGATTTTGTAAATATTTCACAAATATCTGAAAGATGCAGTTCAGCTGAAATAAAATAGAACAGTATTATCCTTCGGTATTCGTGTGAATGAGAATTCATTTAAAAGTTAACATCCAAGCAGTAAATTACCTATGAACAATATGACTATATAGATATAACACCCAGGCCACTTGTTCTGCCAACATCCGATACAAGTATACCCGTTAGCACATATTTCCGATTCTATTACAAGCAATATGTCGCCACAATGTTCCCTCGTCCTCATTGATTAGATTGGATATTAAATTACCATGAGGAACATGAATTGACAACTCATTTAAATGTTGTATCAGAAAGATAAACAGCGATTGGCTGTTCAATGACGACCCGAATTAGGTTGACACTTGGTAAGAAGTGTTTACCTTGACCAGAAATACCAAAGATTGGTTAAGTCCATGAGTGATTTACAGTCCTGCAAAAGTCCTATATTTTGTTACATGCAGGGAGTGATTGTGATTGTGCAGGGAGTGATTGTGATTGTGCAGGGAGTGATTGTGATTGTACAGGGAGTGATTGTGATTGTGCAGGGAGTGATTGTGATTGTGCATGGAGTGATTGTGATTGTGCAGGGAGTGATTGTGATTTCTGCAGGGAGTGATTGTGATTGTGCAGGGAGTGATTGTGATTGTGCAGGGAGTGATTGTGATTTCTGCAGGGAGTGATTGTGATTGTGCAGGGAGTGATTGTAATTGTGTAGGGAGTGATTGTGATTGTGCAGGGAGTGATTGTGATTGTGCAGAGAGTTATTTTGATTGTGCAGGGAGTGATTTTGATTGTGCAGGGAGTGATTGTGATGGAAGGTGGATCAAACTAGATATATCATATATTCAAACTGAAATGACGTCAGTAACCGTTGTCAAGAAGCCTATACATTCGATGTACAGATTCATAGCTGTCACTATTGCACATTGTCTGTGTTATGCACAACTGTATTGCCGCTGTTGCCAACCAAGAAGTATTCCACCATGTTTTGACTTCTCGATTTAAACATGAAGACGAGACTAGACTGAACGGTCAATCATTTACATCCTTCGGCGAAAAGTACGAGACAACCATTCTCCACTCTGTTCCACAAGACTTGCTTTCTCTGAGATTAGAATAGTAAATATAATGTATGATATTTTCTGAGTATATATATCAACAGAATGTAAAAAGTTACTTATTACATTCGGTAAATGCTATTGGGAATTTTTTTTAGAATTTGCAATGATAAAGTTCTCTTGGTAAAGTCATTTACTCACATATAAACCAGGCATGAAGTAAAGTACATAAACATCAGCAATCCTGAAAAAGAAAATGTATATTTCCTATATATGTTTGTAATAGTAGAAAATAGCCACACTGACACAAGGCTCTCTGATCCTCAAATACGACGGATCATCGCTCAGCGACAAGTGTCTGAATATATTTTGTTGGTGAGCTACATATATACACCCACTGTGGGAAACAATTGTGTTCATACAGCAGAGGTAGTCTTAAATGACGTCTTACCATCTCCATTTGCCTGTGGCCATGTTATATGTCGGGTATCAACGACACAACGGCATGCCCGAAATGTTTGGGAAGAAACGTAAGAGCTGCACAGCACTGCCTTCAGTCATAAACTTAAGCCTTCTAGGCAGCTCCCAGCCTCAAAATTATATACATAGGTACCTGGTAGCATGATGTCTCGGTAACGTTCATCTTCGATAATTTTTTGTCGGTATTTCACTTGTTATACGGCACTTTGAGTCCGATGAATGAATTTTTTTTCTTTTAATTCCAATATTCATTCAATCTTTGTTACAACAAGTATAATATCTATTGTGTTATAACTAGCTTACATAATTCAGTATTTAACAGATGCATCAAACTGTAAATATTCAACATAAACATTCGTATATAGCTATGGGTAGTATATTAATAATACACAAATGGGTGAAAAGATAGACAATACATCGTAGTCACAGAAGAAAGCTCGCCATCTTTGCCAAAGAGGCATTAAACATTCCTATAGGCCCCTATTATTATTTTTTAAGTGAATAAATATTTCTATTTTCAAATATTGGCAGATGTTTTACTGTAGCTGTTACATGTTTATCTTGACACCTTTTTGAATAAATATTATATCTTGTAATAAGCAACACCATATTTACTGGTATGAAAAAGTCTGTGGATTTAGGTTTACCTAAAATGCAATCAGTTTCTGTTAAATTTAGACTGATTCCTACAATATCATATATCCACTTATTGAGAGCCTCCCAGAGTAGGGTGATCACGTGACATTTACTAAATAGATGTTCAATCGTTTCACTAGCGGTGTGACAAAATGAGTTCATCTTTGTTAACATCAATTTTAGACAGTAATATATTTGTTCCAATTATTCTATGGAAAATTCTATATTGAAACCATATACATTTTGTATTCTTACAGATAATAAAAGGTACACTGTAAAGCACTTTCCATTTTTCTTTTTCTACATTGATCAATTGCTTCTGGCGTGTAGGTTCTGTTTTTGTAATAATGAGCCATATAAAGCTTTACATCCTTTTTTGTATTTTAATACTAATATAAGTCTCTTTGGTAGATTAAGGTCCGTTTTGACAATAGATAATTTGATTTGACGCGATAAACGAAAGTACGCCTCTATCACAAAGCAAATGCATAAATAATCGACAGAAGTTGTCTTTATTCTGTAAATATTAACAAAAGTTTTATATTTCATCAAATTCTCATGACAGTCTAAAAGGTCTCTAATGAAATACACACCTTTATTAAACCATTCCTTGTAAAAAAAAAATGGTTTGTTATTAATACAAATTTCGTGGTTAAGCCAGATATTAGTATAGTAAATATCTACTTTGGAATGACTCTCATAGTTGGCATTTGACTGTTAACATGAGGGAAGAACATCAACCCAAAACATATTTTGTATGGTTTTGTTAGTAACGAGATAGAGCGATCTCCCTTATTGATCAGCGATGAAACGCTAGATATATATCTCGAGAAAATCAACTTATACTGGGAATTATACATAATAAGTCTATTTATCCATGTAACTTTTAATGCTGTCATGGAGCATTTTATATTATTCATTTTAAGTCCCCTTTATTGTACGACTGTACGATGACATCTCGCTTTACCTTATTTGGTATTGACTTGCATATAAATGAATAAAACAGGGTTTCCAATTGTTTCATATATTTGTCATCTGGGTTTGGTAAAGAAATGAACAGGTGGTTGAGTTTACTGATAATTAAAGTTTTTAGAATCGTATTTCTACCTATAGGTGGTAATATTCTCTTCGACCACAGATTTAATTCTTGTTCAATTTCAATGAATGCAGGATTACAGTTTATTTCAATCATGGTTTTAATGTTGACTGAAAAAATAATTCTTAAATATTGAAATATTTCCTTCAATCCAGACAGATTTTAGCAATATTAATTTTGAGACCTGATAAACGTGCAAAGAGATTCATGGACTCTCTAAGAGACGACTTAGAACTATCTAAAAATAAACAAGTGTCATCGGCGTACTGGGACAGTTTGATTTCTACATCACCCACTTTAATTCCTTTTATTGTGTTTTAGTTTTTAATTAAGATAGCCAGAATTTCAGAACATAATATGAACAAATATGGCAAAGCAAACTCCCCTTGTCTGCTGCCTCTGGATATGGGCAAGAAGTCAGAAAGGAAACCATTTTGTATTACTGCTGTTTTGATGTCGTAACAAAAAAGTTTATTCCATTTTATAATAGAATCGCCAAAATTGAAAAAATCTAATGTTTGAAAAATAAAAGGCCAAGAAATTGAATCAAAATTGAATCGTGTCATATATAACACGAAGGTTATCTCCAATAAATTTACCAGGCAAAAATCCTGTTTGACAAGGAGAAATAAGGGAATCAAGTACAAATTTTATTCTTCATGCAATGCATCCTGATGCTAATTTATACGAGACATTTGACAGATATATTGCCCTCCAGTTCTTTAGATATTGTTTGGGATTATCTCCCTTGGGTATAAGACTAATTATAGCTTCTTTCTGAGCAGTAGTTAGATTATCTTTTCGATAGCTTTCGTTGATAGATCGTAGTAAATAGTCACCTATATCTACATAGAAAATTTTTTTAAAATCTACTGTGAAACCGTCTGAACCATGGCTTGTGCCGCATTTTATTTTTCTGAGACAGCGCGATAACTCATCTTTAGTTATCTCCCCTTGCAAGTCTGCATATTAGTTAAGCAGGGAGTAATTATAATTTCTGAAACATCTTTAAGATCATTGGAGTAAACAGATTTACAATTAGATAGATTTTTATAAAACTGCTGTGTTTCTTCTAATATTTCCCATTGATGTGTAATAAGTTGACCATTTTCTTTTTGTATTTCTGATATTGTTTTATTTGTGTGATTTCTCTTTTCTTGCGAACAGAAATATTTGGTGGATTTCTCGCCTTTTTCTATCCATTTTGCTTTTGATCGTATAATAGATCCCCTCATTTCTCCTTTTCTGATAATTTCAAGTTCAAGTCTTTTACGTGTTAACTTATCTTTACCTGAATTATTTTGTTGCTCTAATTGTAATATTGTTCTTTCTAAATTATTTTGAAGTTTGATTCTTTTTTCTTTCTCAAAATAAGCATAGGAGATTGTTTGACCTCTAATCTCCATTAGCAGCGTCTCTAAGAATAACTGATCCAATATATTAAACTGAATTTCGCTATTATTTATTTCGTTTATGTTTGATTGATTATAAACAGGAGGCTTTATTCTTTTCAATACAAAGCTTTATCGCATCAACAAAACATTTATATAAAAGTAAGCTGTTGTTGAATTTCCACAGGCCCTTACCACGCTGGAAATCATTTAGATTTAATTTCAATGCGACTGGCGAATGATCAGACCTGTAGTTGATTTCAATCTGAACGTTATGTATACTGGAAAAAAACTTTCATTTATAAGGAAGTAGTCGAGACGCGCATGTCTGACCGGATGAGTGTGTCTCCAGGTTTAGCGTCGGAGTTTAGGATACGAGGCCCTAAATGGGTCTATAAGTCCGCATGCGTTTATAAGATCGAGTACACTACGCCGTGCTTGGGGATTGTTAACATTTTTGTAATAATTTGTGTCCAGGTAGGAGTCCAGAACTAAATTAAAGTCTCCACATAGTATACACCCGTCACTATCATTTTCAACGATCGTATTTTCTATATCTTTGAAAAAAATTAGGCGAGTCTTTATTTGGACCGTATATAACTATAATTGTAATTAATATGCCTTCAAGTTCGATATTAACAAATACTAGTAGTAGGTTTCCCTCTGTATCAGCCCTATATGATGTGATTTTATAACTAAAATTATTATTAAATAGTACACATACACCCCTGGAGTTAGATTGGTAGGAGATGAATAGAACATCATTATCCCATTCTGCTTTTATCAAAGATTCATCTTGCTTGCTGAAGCGAGTGTCGTGAAAACACAGTATGTTATAGTTCTTTTTTCGCAAGAAATTAAACATGTCTCGCCTTTGTTCTTTATTCCCCAAACCTCGGTAGTTATATGTTTCTATATTAATTGAGTTATTTGCCATAGTAAACAATAAATCTAATATTGGTAGAAATTACCCTCTGTAAAATAAGTGAGTTAATTTAGTGTAAACCAGTGTTTTTCCTTTGGAGCTATATACAAGTTTTTTTTATATTGAACATTGATAGTGAATATTGTAAATTAATGTTACATATAAACAAAAATATGTCAAAATATAAAAACTGACAAACATATTTCTCCAAACATAAAAGGCGACAAGGAGTACATTGGTTCGAAATAAGCAGGTCACAATGCTATTAGGACATGTTCGATTTGACTGATGAATGAAATTGGCATTTCAAAGTTGTCACCATGTTTGGTGTTTGAGCATGCGCATTATAACGGTGGAAAGTAGTGAGTATTTGAAATGCAAAGCGGTTTCGTTGGATATTGAAGACTCATTGATGTGAAATACCGATGACAAACTATGAGAAATGACTGTTAGCGAAACCTTGTGGCACCAGAAACCAATAAATATGAGGGTGGGAGTTCAAGACTGGATCGAATGCAGTGCTGCGCAGTTCCAACGTTCATTCCAAAAATATCGGCCTTGTAGCCATGGCGTTGATGGAAAATAGGGAAGGTAAGACGGCATTTAAGACTACAGCATAACCTAGTGCAAATGCAAAAAATGTATATGCTGGTCAATATGTTGCCTCATGCACAGTATTTGCATATTAAAACCTAATTCGCTACTAAACTGTTCAGTTTAAGTTAGGAAATCAAAACCTCATTCCTAAAAAACTGCCCGAATGAATTATTCGAAGTTATGGATCATTGGCAGGCATATGTAGAGCAAGCTAAATTTATATCACAATATATAGCTCCCCGTCTCTCACAAAACTTGTTCTAAGGTCAGCACGGTCCATGCCTTGTCATACTCTAATCAGTTTGTATTGGTGGGACATATGCTTACACCACAGTTCATAGTTGTGTTTTAATAGCTAAAGGTTATCATCAGATTACTTTTCCGTGAACTGCCACCTAGGCCTAAGTGTTATTGGAACGCATTTAACTTACCTGGCCACGTTTCGATTCTGTCCTAAGAGGATTAGCAAGTGTTCTGTGTTTAGCTGTATGGTCCAGCATATACACACCCCTAAACTAACCACTAACAAACCTATGAGATATTGTAGAAAAAAAAGGTATAGCAAGATTTAAAATTTGAGTCACGCATAGGTCAATCAACATTATCTAAAAACAGGGCGTCTTTGGGAGCGTGGTCGTGCACGCTTTATCGAATGATCGTTCGCTTATATTTTGTATACGCGAATATTTTTCGATAAAAATACTCACTATCTCGAATCTCACTGATAAATGCAATATTATCTTGTAAAATATTACCATTCATTGGCTTGGGTTTGATGGCAGAATCTAATAAAGCTCGACACACCAGACTAATGTTGAGAAATATCAATTAAAGAACAATTGATTTTCGACTTAAACTTATTACTTTTATTGCAAATTGCACTTTCATTCGAATTGGCATAGCCGTTAATTAATTAATTTAAAAAGCGGAACTGACGTCATTGTTCCAAAACACGGTATTTATATCATCTAGTCGTGGCTGTCCCCTATTGCCTGTACTTGTGGATGCTTTCGTATAAAGCCGAAAGTGAGGGTTCCGTCCCCAAGCGAAACAACTACAACAAACAACCGCTTGTACATACAAACCTGGTACTCAAAATCAAAATCAGCATGTCAAGTGCTCGAATGCGAGTGAAATACAGATGTTTGTCTTTGAAAATATGCAATAAAAGTAATAAGTTTAGGTCGAAAAACAGTTGTCTTTCCCTTTAAGAGACATATGTGAAGTCTAGCTTTATATTCAAGGACAAATACAGCTCGTAAACATTCCAATTATCATTCCTAGAAGGCCATCAAGGAAATCGACATTAGAATTATTATTTATCGTTGTAGCATGAAGCTAGAAATAACATTGTAAACTGTGTTCAGAAAGGATTGCCATTGCCTGAGACATTCGCTATTAAACATACTTCTTTGCAGGTATATTCCAACAAGCTTCTTATTGGTTCCTCCAAATGCCTGAAACAAATTTAGTCTTTATTATTTACTTCGGCTGCATTTCGTAGGTTTACAGTGTCTCACAATGCAAATATGTCTCAAACTGTTTTCTGAGTTTCACAATACTGCTATATCAATGCTACAAGGGTAAACTTCACCATAGGCCTTCTCTTCTGCCACACGTCTTTATCGTTGTTTTTGAACACACAAATCATTCAGTGTCACACACTTATCCATACATACGACTGTGATAACTGCATTTTTAACATTCGTGACATAAGACTATTAATACCGAATTGTTTGATTGTGTAGTTGCAGACATATTGTTTAAAGAAGAGAACCACTTAAGTATGAGCACAAGGCGCACCTTTATATTACCATTGCGTTTAGACCTGTCTGTGGTTTACCTGAGAGAAAAGTGTGTCACATGCCGTGTTCAGACCATAACCGACCGCTATACCAGTAATGTTCAACAACTACAACATATTTGAATGACATAAGAAGCAGAGTAACACAACTGAAAATAAACTTGGGTATTATTATATTTAATTGAATATCAGGAACATAATCGTCCTAGAACTAAACACTATAATCAGAAATTATTCCATTATAATACTCTGCGGTAATACATTGTGAGACACTTCCTCTCACATGCGTACGTGGGATGAACGCGTGACGTAGACCAGCCAATCGGAATTTGTGCCTGAACTAACTTGTCAAGACTGGAAGTTCGAACATGAGACCATGGTGATGACCCCTCGGTTGAATAATTATCTGTTTCCTTGGGTTTTCATTTACAACATTTTAAAATATTAAAAATATTATTGTAGTTTACTGCCTTAAATGCAGGTTTTTCATGTAAACACATATTAAAACGTTAAGTTGAAGAACATTTATGCGGGGACTATACACGCCTTTTTCATATTACTCATGTCAACCGATCAACGCTTATAAAAGCTTTCACTGCGCAGTAAATTGTTATACAAATATTATGTGTTTTTTGTTGTTGGTGTCTTTTTTAATTTCTCAACAGAAAGTCCGGTGTAAAATATATCAGCTGATCTCACAAGAATTTGAGCTTCGCCTGAACCCGTGTTATTTCACTGAAAACAGAGTTTAACTATACTAAGCGACACTAATGAATTGGTTGACACGGATATTTTGACTTTTAAGAAACCGTTAACCTTATTTACCATAACTTATAAATCTTAAATTTTATGGAGTAAATGTAACCGCTACTAACGGATGACCTCACATCTGGACTCCAGCGAGAAAATATTGATAGTAAATGATAACTCCAACAGTTTGCACATTATTGTGCCCCACAAATATTAATGCGGAGGCCAATGGCCAGCCGTTTTATCACTTCTACTTTTATTCTACATATGTCGAATTAGTCCTGCTTTTAATTTACTTATGTGCAATTCTTTTGCACACATGAAAATTTCTTTTTTACTTATGTTAAATAAACAATTGTTATTTTACATATGTACAAAAGAGTTCCACATATCAAAACGATTTCTCCCCACAACTAGGGACCGTATACAACCTTCGTTTTCGCTCCTATCGTCTTGTGTAGACTTTCAAGACGAAAGTACAGTTGCTAGGATTATACTTCACTGATAGGTTAAGCTGTGCACGTTTAGCCTTAGCAGGGCATACCCCGAAGTCGAGACAGTTGACAGGGAATGCCCCCCCTGCAGCAAGATTACATTACAACAACAACAAAGCAAAGCGCAGATCGACTGCCAAACGTCGGATAGCGACCTATACTCGCATATATTTACAGTCTTACAACGGCTGAAACACAAAACCATACTTTCTATTCTGAAAAATGCCAACTACGGTGACAAATCAAAGTGAATTATATATTCGGCGACGGGTTTATTCTTATTCAGTATTTGTACTGTAGTCTACATCAGTTTATTTTCCCGATGAATCAGACGCAGTAATGCTCGCCACGGAATCTGTAGACCAATTAAAGAAAAGTAGTGAAAAAAATGTACAATAAATAATTTATTTTACATATTTGAAAAAGAGTTCCACATGTGTGGAATTATATTTGACATATGTAAATTCTTTTTCACATATGTTGAATGCTTGTTCACATATGTAAACTTATTTGTCCAATATGCGAAATTGTTTTTCACATATTTAAAATAAAGCAATTTATTTTACAGATATGAAAAAGAATTTTACATAGAGAAAAGGAATTCAATATATGTTAAATAAAGATAGAAGTGATAAAACGGCTTGCCATAGAGGCCGCTCGCATTCCCTTTTTTTATTAAGGACTAGGCAGGAGTAAAAAATGCGACCCATATATTTTCGTGGCTTTTGTTGGTATTTCCAAACCGGACGATTATATTAACATGATATATATTAAGAAAGCGGAGGACAAGATTCTAAATATAATTTCGTATTATGACTCATTTTATTCTATAATGACATTAATGGAGAAAAACGTGAAATATTTTTTTAAATGGACCAATGTTTGTAACTCTTATTTTTCTTGGATGGTTGGAGATTTTTGTTCCAAACTCGCATGTCTTTGTAGACAAGTATTTAAACTAAAATACCTTCATAGTTTTTTCTATTTTTTCTAAATTAAAGTTAGTTTTTGTATAACTGCTCAAAAAATATACCCCAAAAAATCTGCCCTTAAAAAATTTGGCTAAATATCTTCAAAATGAAAATCGATATAAAAAACTGCATGACTCTTTTTTAGATAATGGCTTCAAGATTGTCTGTGCCAAATGTCCAAGGTTAAGTACAAATAGGTTACGAGAAATAAAAGATTAATGATAAAAATCAAGAAAAATTAAAGCTGAGAAAACAGCCTAAACGTGTGTAAATGTTTGATCTCCGGATTGTCTTAGAATACTCCCAATAAATTTAATAAACAGCATAGAGTTTTATCTATTGCATTCATTTTTTGAATACCATTTTTTTTTTAAATGTCCTTAAATGGCAGTTTTAACTTTGAAATTTGACTCAAGTGGGCATCATAGATGTTCACACCTTTGTTTATGGCTATCAGTAGGAGTCCAACTGTGGACATGAGTAGTATGGAGTTTCTTGACAATGGTTTTAAAATAAACCGAAATATTGAATCACCATGTATACATGTGTATCTTTTATTGGAATTGTAAGTTTACTCTACAGTAGTTTGTATAGATGTGTGTTTTAACACCCACAAAAATTTGTTCTCCATGTCTACTGTTCAGTTCAAAAGCACATCTCCAACGGTCATGCAATTGATATGTTGGCTTTTCGCTAATCGTCAGCACGTAGTCAGATGAGGTGAAATAATCACGTTAATACCTTCCGCCCTCCGATACACTTAAGCATACATTTTACATTTTACAATTGAAATCTAAAAAAAACGTTCTCAAATACTTTTTTAAGATTACGAAAAGAAGATTTCAGAAAGGTTAAAAAAAGTCACAGTTTTACCGCTGACTATATAGCGGTTGAGCCCTTAAAAAGAAGGAATATGTAAAAGTGGCTGGGATGTTGAATTTTATACAGATGACACAGCATCAAAATCATTACATAGAATCAAATACATCCTTAACTGAAATGTTAACAAAATAAACGCGTGGTTCACACAAAATAATTCTTATAAAACAAAAGCAGTACAAATCAAACAGATCGGAGAACTGACATCAACACATATTTAACAGCAATGGTTAAATATAGAATGTTTGACACAAATGAAGATGCTTTGTTTGATAAAACGGAAAGTTGAAGTCACAAACTAAAAGACATGAAATGTCTCAATGTTTTTCTTTGCTAAGAAAATTAATATCCATTCTTCTCAGAAATTCATACCAGCTCTTTTCAATCCGACTGACACCTCGGCATATGTAAACAATACCATTATAGAATATATGTGTATTTCTAATATATGATTGAATTAAACAAAGAAAATAAACAGAACCTAAGCTTAACGTGACCATATAATGTGGTTAATACGCTAATTAGCAATCACGTTTAGTGATATTTTGTACAGATACATGTGGAGGACGTTACAAGTAACTCATTATGTATATTATACCAATGAATTAAATAAAAAGCCACAATAAATATAGGAGTGAATAGAAAGGGTGAGCATTATGTGAGTACAAACCGATATGGCCAATCCCACTCCATCGAGCTGCTCTCGTCCTAACTGACCACAAAACATAGCGCTGACTATTCCCATCAAGGAGGTAAATAGGGTGGCAAGTGCCTGTGTGAAATAAAACTTCTTGAAGTATTTATGCAACACTTGTTGATATACTTTTTGGAGACTGTTGCATACTTTACCGCCAATTAATGTTTGTCTACTTGGGCGATTGTGGGTAGTAAACTACTTTAACAAACACACAACGCTTTTATAGTTGAAATATTTTACTATTCCTGGCAATGTTAGAGATATTTTAGGTCATTCCTACACCAAATTCATCTTAGCCAATGGATGTATTATGAGCTTCTGTGCGAAGTTCATCCTCTTGACATTTACGTTTTCCATTTACACGACAATGAAGATAAACTTTGTTACCTGTAGGCACATTGACGCTTCCCTCGCAGTAGAAATAGTGAAAGAGATTACTAATTGTAATGACACCTGACACAATGGGATTTAAGACACACGACGTTTATAGAATATGAAAGATACATGTACCAAGTTCGCTTACCGCCGGCCATCCTAAGTCAAATAAGGCCTTGAGTTCTCGTTTAAAACCGGTTGGAAACAGCCTCTGACACGTCGAAACTCTTCCTGGAAGCAATGGTAGTGTTTAGCACAAAAACTGTACATTGAGGCATACACCTTATTATATGACTTACAATCTGTAAATCGGTTCAATTTCATTACAATCACACTAAATCTGTTATCAAAAAGTTCAATTATATTCAACAGAATAATTAATATGTATTTTCGAACACGAGTAAAATAAAGACTATACACATAACTGAAATTATTATGAAATATTTCGTGTTCTATAACAAATCACGAAACTTCAGAATAGAGCTTAACATCGAGTCGTTATGGTTAACTTTCAGACATTTCGAGAGAAACATTAACATGCGTATACGATAGTACCAGAGATTCAGACACAAACAAACACAGATGTGGGTAATACCACGACCAAAAAGACGTGACTGAAATGTCCCTATATCACTTCTCCATGTTAAAAGAGACCAGCAGCCTTCACATAGAGAATAATTATGGTTCTGGGTACAAATCCTCGTGGAAACATGCCAATTCTCAAGTAAAGGCTTACTTGTCATTATGTAATGTATGTTTTTCAATTAAACATTGTGTGACAATATAATTCATGCATTACGCTATCCTGTCTTTGAAAGCGTGATATAGTGCAATATCTAAATATGTTGTAGCCAGCATAAAATACCATTACAACTACAACAATTGCCAATTTCTAGACCATTCCTATACAATTCAGCTGACGAAAGTTAGAAATTATGCGTACCTGAAAGTATGAAATTCTTGTCTTCAGTTCGGTGTTTTGTGTTCATGGTTTAACCGTGATGTATAAGGCCTTAACCTTGATTCGATGGCTTTTATTCCTACACCTTCCAGCAAATTAGGATGTACAATAGCGACTAGCAATATATCAAGTTATCTATCGGTTTATAAACTCATGTTGGGGAGCAAAATGAACTAGATAAGCAATTCTGCTCAAGAACTGTTATTTAAGCTGAGATCGTGAGCTAAAATTGCTTTTTTAATTATCAAGGCTGTCTGTCACATGTTCAAGCTGCGGTATTTTGTGACAAGTCTCGAGCTGCCAGTTGTAGTCCTGTAAATTATTCTTAACACGGCTTATAGCATTTAGCTGTGGTCAGGAATAACGTGGCCTCAATTTTAAGCACAATCAAGTCTACTATGAATAATTATTGTGATTCTGTATCCATTCCTGGTGCGTCCTTAGTGTGCGCGGGCTTAAATGATTATCGTAGCTACGTTAAAGTATGTTGCTATTACATCTACAGTAAATAATAACCATCTTTAGTTGTTTCGTTCTTTGATATATTTAGTATTTTGACAAAAACAAATTGTAATGGTGTTTATTCCGGTATAATGTTAGCGACAAAGGCGAATCAACAAAATGTTAAATTGCATCTCCACAACATCGAGTAGTTATCGCTAATACATTTTATTTCAATTATGCTATTCTGTTTGTAAATATCTTTAACTTCTTACAGTTAATGTGTTCTTAAGTCTCTATTAGGGTATCTGAGGAAATTAGATATTGACCACCTCGATTAAAATTAGATGACCTAGTTTCTATCTCCGCCACCTAATCAAAAGACATGTTGGGAACCGAAATTATAGACTAACTTTTAATTATTTGTAATCAGAGTTTGGAATTTTGTTTTTTCGCCAACCTAAAATGTGCATACACATGAATAATTTGTTTATGTGGATTTTAATTACAGGAATGTATTGTCTTTTTTTAGTTCAAAATGTCCGGCAACACATTAAGCCGTCACGTGCATGCGTAAAACAAGAATGCACAACTTTAGTGTTTGACAAAAGTAACAGTATTGAAAGGCAATCACATTATTTTAAGTAACCAGGGAAGACAACTCTTTGAAGTACAAATAAAATATACATTGTTTAGTAATATATACACCAATGAAATAGCATTCTCAATATGTGAATCCCTTCATATATAATATCAGAATTGTTTATTTATTCTAGCAGTCCTAGCTAGCGTTGAACATACTGTCATGGTAACACTATGTCTGTAACACTGGTCGTCATGGTAATTACGTTTAACGTAAGCTAAGATCGCCTTCTGAAACGGTCCCCAATA
>JARDVA010411634.1:4531-16422 GCA_030265315.1 Mopalia swanii | reverse complement strand
TTTTCAAACTGTTAACTTAAAATATAGATTAACTAAAGTTTTGTTTCTTTTTTTCTTGTACAGTTGGTGGTGATTGCCTATGATGTAGCTTTTCCAAAGGAACAATCAACAGCTACTGTTGATTTCAATGTCATCAGAAACTCTGGGGTCCCAAGATTCTCTGAAAACCCATACGAGGTTTTTGTATCCGAGTATTTACCACTTGGAAATCTCACGGAAACTGTTCTTGCTGTGGATCCAGATAAGGTAGGCCTTGAAACACTATCCAGATTTTTCTCTGGCAATATTACCTCCCCTTGGTTAAGTCGCAATTCACATACTAATATATTCCACTGGGAGGGCTTAAGATTTAAACGAGTTAATGTTCTATTGCTTTGTTATTTTGTAGGACGCTGTAAAATACAGCATCACCGGCCCCCCTATTGCAGAGGAGTATTTCTTCATCAATGCGGACACTGGGGAGATTTTCTTAATCAAGTCTCTGACTGAAAACAATCTCCGATCAATCTCCGTAAGTGTCTTCATATGGCCATCAATATCTTAAAGGTCTTGCTTACTCTAGTTGTTGGAATTAGGTTTTTAATTTTTATTGGGCTGCGTAACCTGTTTTCTACAAATGTAATTTCAATTAAACTTCTTAAACCTGCACTTTATACTCGGATGTAAGTGTGCATTGGAAGAAAAATTGTGATGTAAATTTCTAGATAATGAAATCAATTAGCTGTTTGACTAATTACATTTGTTTTGAGCTTTGGTCGGGCTGTATCCAGCAATCTGCTTATGCTTGACACTTAGTTTTGTCCTTTAGAATCTAACTAAAATAAATGGACAATAATGACTTCCATGATGTGTCCAGGAGATTTGTGGACTCTAAATATTGTTTGTCTTTGATCCTCAGATAAATGTGCGTGCGTCTGATATGAGAGCCCCTGTGGCCAGAACTTCAGATGGAACAGTAAATGTGCAAATCACCCGATTTGGCTTACCGACGTTTGGTGGCCCTTACAGAGGCAGCTTAACCGATACTGACCCAGTTAATCAGAATGTGGTGCAAGTGTCTGCTAGTAACCCCATGGGCTCTGTACGTATGATCTCTTTTACACCTTTACTTATACTGGCTTTTTTACATGATGTCCTTTTGGGTAGTGAGTTAACAGCAACGTTCAATTTTTCAATCTTTTGGGGGGAAACACTTAATGTTAAATTATTTAGTCCGTGTAACTTTTTGACAGCCCTTTGCACAATCTTAATACCAAATATATCAATCCCATATAAAGCCTTTATTGGATTGTTCAATAGATTTTTTTTCTAGACCACTTTCAAGCAAGTTATGATATTTATTATTTCTTTTTGTGTTCAGGGCAACCTTGTATATCGAATTGGTGGTATGTATCCAGCTCAGTCATTCTTCCGCATTGACCAAAACGGGAGGATTCAGATAGATCAGAGTCTTAAACAAGATGCTTTACTTCTCAATACATACACGGTAAGTAATTTATTTTCAGACTCATTTTGTATTTTATATTTAAAACAAAAAAAACCCCAAAAAACCAATCCAATATTACCTTGTAATATTTACAGGAACCGCTAGCTATACATTTTTTTTTTTTAAACACCACAGTTGCGCTATCGGAGTACCTGGATTGATGTATACCTATTATCTGTTCATTTTAGGTGAGAGTGGAAGCATTTGATCCCAGATACCCTGATAAGATTGGTCGAATTGATATCCCAGTAACTGTATTGCGGAACTCATTTGGCCCAGAGTTCAATTTCACCGCCTATGACCTAACCATCCGAGACAACTATCCTTTAGGAGACCCAGTCCTTACTGTCTATGCTTTTGATAGGAACCAGGTAAGTGCTTCTGGATTTTATCAACGACGTTCTGGTATAAACTATTGTGAAGTAACCATGTCTAGACAAAGAAGCCAAACAAAATTGTGACCATTGAATTTTTTTTTTTTTCAGGATGTTTTAACATTCTATTTGGAAAACGATGGGCTATCAACAGGAACTCGTTCTCTGGATTTCTTCTACATTGATGGCTCTAATGGTGAACTGAGGCTCAAGCGACCATTGACCGAAAATAACCTCAACAGATATACAGTAAGTAAAATCACCTGCTGAGGAATATCTCCATGTATATTTTTCACAACAGAAATGAATAATCTCTTAATTACATTCATTAAATTATTTTCCTGAAATAAAGACAACGCCCCTAAAAAGGTTAACTCATCCTGTATCGAGACCCCTTGCACTGTTTATTATTAAACTAATTCTATCTTTTTTACTTCAGATGTCTGTGAGAGTTGTTGATCAAGGTAGACCATCTAAATTCAACATCGTTCCAGTCACCATCGATGTTATCCACGATCAAAGGCCTGTTTTCCAGAATCCTAACTTCAATGCGAACACTCAGGAGGTGTTTAGTGTAGGTTCCAGTGTGTTTACTTTGACAGCCAGAGATCCAGATGCTACAGTAAGTTTCTGCCAAATAAGTCATAGCACTTTGTCTTGATCATTTTCTTTCTTGATCTTATGATGGACTGACTTTTTTCCCCCCCATTAATGGTATCTTTTCTTTTTTGCTTTCAGAAACCGCTAGTCTATGTGGTAACTGGTATTGACCCAGCTCCCACCTACTTCACCCTGAGGAACAATAATAGTGGATTGATTTCTATTGGAGAAAACCTTCGTCTGGATAGAGGGCTAACTTATCTTGTAAGTTAAATTTTCAAAGAATTTTTTGTTAATCTAAAATTCGAGTTCAATGGTGTCTATTTTAATGAGTTCAGAATGGTTTATGTTACTACATGGATTATTGTGTATTTTCTAACCTATCGTCTCCTATACTTTGACAGCTTCGAGTGGTTGCTTATGACCCTGACCGGCCAGATCTCCAAGCTACAGCTACGGTTACAATAGGTGTCCAGCGAAATCTTAACACTCCCCAATTTACCCGGGATGATTATCGTGGAACTGTAACGGACAATGCTGGGCTTGGCACCCTGGTTGCCCAGATTAACGCCAGTGATGGAGATCCCGACAAGTTGAGTTACAGATTAACTGGTAACACTCAGTGTCTAGAATACCTGTACGTAGACCCTGCCACTGGCCAAGTCCTACTAAAAGATCTGCTCAGAGGAAAGAATATCAATCAACTTACCTGTAGTGTAGAAGTGTCTGACAATGGTTATCCTGCCCCGAAGACGGATACAGCACGACTTGTGGTGGATGTCTCTGGAATCTCTCCACCAACCTTCACTTCCAGAGATTATTCTGCTCAAAAACTAGAAACAGACCCCATCAACAGTACGGTCGTCCAGGTGGTGGCCACCAAACCAAACCCAGTGGTAAGTCGCTTCATAATTTCCCTTGTTTTACGCATGCAAATAAAAATATAAAGCTGAATTTGATAATTAACTAATTAGTTCATTTTTTTGTGTATTTTTATTAAGTATGTATTTTTTTCTAAAATGAGTTTCTGGTTTTGTTTCAGGGTGCCATTATGTATGAACTAGTTGGAGATTACTCTGCAGAAACATTCTTCAAGGTTGATGGCAATGGTCTCATTCGAGTGAAGGATGATTTGACCAAAGATAATTTACAACTTCTCACATACACTGCAAAGGTGGTGGCCTATGACACCGCTTATCCCCAGGTCCGCAGCACTGCCACTGTTGTGATAAGAGTGGACCGAAACCCAAACAACCCAAGATTTGACTCCAGTTCCTACCAAGTAACTCTCAATGATACTGTCAGGGAAGGTTATCCTGTCAAAGACTTAAATGTAACGGACCCAGACGGAGGAGCAGTCAACTGTGCTATAACAGGCAATGCCAAGGCCACAGAGTATTTTGAAGTTGATCAGGTCACTTGTCTGTTACGTGTGAAGAAGCCTCTGTCTGAAGATCCAGATCGCACTCCACGATATGACATAACTGTCCGGGCCACGGACACAGACAAACCCCAGGGCAGTACGGACACCACGGTCAGTGTTCTTGTAAACAGAGACTTGAACAATCCAACTTTCACCAATCTACCTAATACCATATCTGTGCCGGAAGGTAGATCGATTAATGATCTTATCTACACAGCTTCTGCTTCCGATCAAGATGCCAAAGGAGATGTTGTTATAGAGATGATCGGAAACTTCCCAGCTAACATGTTTTTCAAGGTCAATCCTACAAATGGCCAAATCTCCATGAGAAATATGCTTAAATCCGACTCGGCCAACACTGATGTTTATGAGATCTTACTGCAAGCCTACGACACTGCGTATCCAAACAACAAAGTGACGGGTATGTTGTCTGTAAGAGCTCTCAGAAACCCCAATGCTCCTAGTTTTAGGGACTCTCTGATCACCACAACCATTGAGGATAGCTTTACCCCAGGTACATCCGTCCTTCAGCTTACAGCTTCCGATGGGGATCTGGACCCGTTGTTATACACAATGCAGGGGGACCCTATTGACACAGAGTATTTCTATGTTGTACCAAACACTGGCTCTATCAACCTCCTAAAACCGCTTACCTCTCTGCCACCTGCTCAACGCCAGTTTGAATTTGTTGTTACTGTTGGTGACCAACGCTCTCCTCCTAAAACCAATCAAGCTACCGTTAGAATCACGGTCAACAGAGACAGTGCTCCAACTTTCAGTGGAACCCCATTTCAGACCACTGTTCCAATTAACCAAGCTGTTAATACTACAGTTTTAAGAGTAAATGCCAGAGATACTAACCCAAGTGGTCTTGTGCGCTACAGACTGGACGGCTTTGAACCCGGAAACCAGTACTTCCAGATTAACCCATCTAATGGCCAAGTCTCCGTGAAAACTAATCTGGATGCTGATCGATCTGGTACCAGAACCTACACACTGCTCGTCAAAGCTTACAACACCCTTAATCCAAACCTGGAGGCATCTGAAACCATAACCATAACAGTTGCCAGGAATCTATTTGATCCCGAATTCTCTCTGCCCGCGTATAGCGCCAATGCTAATGACTATGACCCCGAGGGTGAACAATTAGTCAAGGTAACTGCCACAGATAATGATATAGTATCCCCGGAGAATTATGTCACTTATTCACTGAAAGACGGTCCTACAGAGTACTTCACCATCAATCCCGTTTCTGGCCAGCTGACGATTCAGAAACCATTCAGTCAGGATCCTTTAAACAGACGGGTATACAGACTGACCGTGTTGGCCAGTGATCAAGGAACTCCCTCCAGGAGTAGCGAAAGTGTTGTCACTGTTAATGTACTCCGTAACCTCTATACTCCAGAGATATTACAAAGCTCCACCACATATAGTAGAACTGTTCCAGAGACCTTTGACATAAGCCAACCACTTATCGTGGTATCTGCCAGAGACCAAGACTCCTCTGCCTCACTCAATGGACAACTGATGTACTCCATCAAATCTCCACCATCTGCCCAGAATGTTTTCAAGATAGACTCGAGTTCAGGTGTTCTCCAACCTCGCTACAGTCTTCAGTATACTGATCTTGATGTGTACACCATGATCGTAGAAGTGAGCGACAAAGGCAGTCCACCCAGATCTGTTGACCAGTCCGTTACCATTAATATCAACAGGGGAGGTAATCCATACTTCCAAAACTCTGAGTATGTTGTGACCCTGGCCGACACAACGGTACCAACAAGTGTGGTTCAAAATCTGACTGCAATCAATCCAAGAGTGTCTCAGCTGATGTACAGAATTACTGGACAAGGGAAAGCTTCGGAAGTCTTCACTGTTGATAGTTTCTCTGGTACAGTTCGTCTCGGCACAAGCCTGCGAAATGACGACTCCATATCTACATACATGATCTTAGTGGAGGCTTATAGAGTTGATGCTCCAACAGAAAAGGGTTTGACAAGTATCCGAGTGATTGTCAGTAGAAACACGAATGCTCCTCAATTTGCACTTGGATTCCTGAACTACACCTTGACTGAGGAGAACCCTCTAAGAAAAGAATTTGGTCGGGTGAATGCATCTGATGCGGATGTGGGAGAGAGTGCTCGAATCACTTACGCCGTCAAAGGTGGTCAAGATCTGTTCTATGTGAACCCTTTGAATGGAGTACTCACTGTTATAAGCCCTCTAACCACCGATTCTGCCACACTATACCGCTTCTTTGTAACTGCTGAAGACCATGGCCTTCCACCCAAAACCGCTACAGCCACTGTTAATGTTAATGTTCTCAGAAATATCTATCCACCAACATTTAACCCAAGCAGTTATTTTGCTAATATCACAGAGAATGATGAGATTGGACAGTTGGTTAAGAAAGTGACGGCCTCTGACTTGGATGGTCAAACCATGGAATACACAATTATAAACAATATTCATTCTTCTCTTTACTTCAAAATTGATCCTTTAACAGGGGTGATCACTCTAGCTGCCAGTGTGAAGGACATTTCCACAAATCAATTTATTCTGACTGTGGAGGCCTCGGACAAGCAGGAACCACCTAAAACTACCACAGCCATTGTAACCGTTTATGTCATCAGAAATGCCAATACTCCAAGCTTCAAGGAGTCGGATTACTATGTGAGAATTGGAGAGTACTTTAAACCCGGAACCTCGATAATAGAGATCCCTGCTGTAGATGCCGATGGATCGAATAAGCCCAGTGGGAAGTTAGACTACTCATTTGTGCACGAGCGCTTCTATTTTTACATTAGACGTAATGATAGCAAGGTCTATGTGTCTAGCAGCTTGGCTAATGCAGGCACACAAGATCAATACAAGGTTAGTCTTTTAATCCAGAAATGGAGAGTTGTAAAATGGCAATAGATTTTAATTAAGAAATGGAGAGTTGTACAATGGCAAATTCCGCAATAGATTTTAATCCAGAAATGGAGTTGTAAAATGGCAATAGATTTTTATCCAGAAATGGATTTGCTTCTATTTAAAAAAAAAACTCCAAAAGGAAATCTGTAGTAAACAATTATATCGTTACTTAGTTTAAATAAGGACTTTTTGTGTTTCAGTTGATGGTACATGTGTCAGACAATGGTATTCCACAAAAAACTGCCACTGTTCCATTTACTATTGACATTGTGAGGAATGAATTCACCCCGACACTGACCAGTGTTTCTTACGAGGCATCAATCAGTGACCTTGCGAAAATTGGTTCATCGGTCCTGCAGATCGAGGCCCATGACTCCGACCAGGATACCATATACAACAAAGATGTGAGTTCTGATACTCCTTTCTATACTGCAACCATTCTAATCCCATTTACCTTTTTTTAAAAGGGTATTCCTTAAACTTTTTTTATTTGGTCTGCAAGCTGCAGTTATAGGTGAAAATAAAAGGAGAAACTAGAAAAAAAATAAAAAATTCTGGTTACTCGGTAAATCCTTACATTGATTTTAATTTGGCCTATTTTTTGTTTTGTTTTGTTTTGTTCCAGACCCCCAATGCTCAGTTAATATACACAATTGAGGATGAAAGTGTTTCCAAATATTTCCGTGTGCTTGGCAATGGTGCTTTGGTAGTGGATGACTACTTATCGCGCGACACATCAGCAAGAACACAATACAAAGTAAGTTTACATTTTCATTTTCAAGATTTCTGAAGTTTTTAAATTTGTGTGATTTCTTTAAGTTACATATTTACTAAAAGTTCAAAGGAACTGATATTGGTTCTATTAGAAAAAAACAAATAGCTATTTGTTTTTTTATCCTACAATTTAACTCTTATGGTGTCCTCCGACATATTTTCCATGTTTAACAATGCCTGTGTGTATTTTCAGTTTAATGTGACTATAAGTGATAGTGGTTGGAGAAGACGAATGACACAGGCCAGCATTTTAATCAATGTTACCAGGGACCCTGACCAACCTAGAAAGCTCCACTTCTCCCAAAAGATGTACTTGTAAGTTACCACTTAAATCCCCTTTAAAATGTTTTTAGCGTTTTATAAACTTGGTTTAAATGTTTGAAGAATTTGTTTCCTACTTTTTAACGTTTTTATTAACCTTGTTTACAGAATAATTTATCTTCTACGTAACAATTTCTTCCACATTTTAACCACCTTTTCTCCATTTTTAGTTTGGAAGTTGCTGAGAATCATGACGAGGGAGGTAACTCTATCAACGACCCTGGCTATCTGTACACGCTGGATGCACTGGAACAGGAGACAGGTCTACAGGTGGCCTGTACCATCGAAGCTGGAGACCCAGATGGTAACTATTCAACTGTCTTTATGACGACCTATTACCTAAAGTAATCACGAACTAAAGTTTAATGTAAACTACACCTATACTGATCCACATATAGTCCTATGTGAACTAATGTATCTTAATGCTCATTTCTCTATACTGATGTACAGAGGGTCCTATGTGAACTAATGTATCTTAATGCTCATTTCTTTGTAGATTTGTTTATAACTTTGCCAGATGCTCTCGGCAAAAATTGTAATCTCTACCTGAAGGGTAAACTTGACCGGGAAAGTGTGGATCGCTATGACCTGACCATATCTATTGTTCATGTGGCCAACAACAACCGGAAGAAACGACAAAGCAATGGTATGTTCTTTCATCTATTTAATATAAATTTTTTAAAATTAAGTCTCTGCATTGAAATTTGACCTAAGATGGTGACATTTTTTACATATGAAACTACATGTAAATGCAGTAGTTAATCAAAATGCTTGTTTTTATTTCAGTGTTTTCCAAGGATACCACCCACGTGATAATATTTGTGTTGGATGTTAATGACAACCTTCCCCAATATGTCTACCCTGAGTATCCTTTACAAACCAGTGCTGCACAGGGAACCTTGTCTAATATCTATGGGGTGGTGGCCAGAACCGCGCCCGCTGCTACTCCAGTCCTCCTGCTAAATGTAAGCCCCACTATTTTATCAACATTTGTTATATTTGAGGTAGAGCAAATGAAGAATTGTTACAAGTGAAAAGAAAGATTAAGTTGTAAAGATTTTAGGAAGTTAATTCTGTTATGAATTGCTAATAGATGTGCTAAAAGTTAAATCCTCAATTCAATATTAGACCAGAGTTTTTTATTTTACTCCAGCATAATCTATTTCCCAAACCTAATTACTGACTCTTTCCTATTGACCAGGCCACTGATCCAGACTTGAAGGAGAATGGAACTCTGGGTATTGTATTCCTGAAAGAACGGGAAGATGGATTGGCAACGCCATTCTTTGTCGAACCCAATGGCGGTGTAGTGTTAGAAGAGAAGGTAGAGGATGTGACCAATAAGGAGAATGAACCATACAGGTTCCGTGTTACTGCCGAGGATCGGTACGGTCAGGAAGCCAAGAGAACCACCACAGCTAATATCATCGTAAGTTGGCTAAAGTATTTCTATTGATCAATTGGGGTCTCTTGTAAAATATAGGATAAAAATTACTTATGTAATGTATATCTCCCTTCCAAATCCGTGTTTGAATAAGGTCAGCACAATGTAGTCCGGAATTTGGCAATACTAGGTTCAATGGTTTCTAAATTAGATTAATCTTTAATGTTTTCTATTTGCCAGGTGAATGTGATTGATCCTGTTAACCGCTACTCCCTGGAAGTTGAAGGACTACAATCTGATCTCTCGCCGAAAGAGGAAGCAATAAGAAAGTGAGTCTTACAACTCTGAAGAAATATCATCAAATGTCCTTTATAGGATGCCAATTCTGCTTGTGATACATTTTGGTTAAACTTTGAAGATAATTTTTTTTTGGTTGTATATTAAATTATTTTTTTGTATTTTGAATTGAAATATTTTACTTTTGATTTTTGTTTTGTTAGATTCACACTTATTTTTTTCTTTTGCCAGGGTTATGCAGGACAGCACTGGTAAAGTTGTCTTAATCGAAGGAATGGAGCCCTCGGAGAACACAGGAATGTAAGTCTATCAAACTATCAAAAGTATATCCACTGATGACATGACCATTATCTATTTCTCTCGATTTTTTTTTTGATTTTTTTTTTTTTAAATTTTTTTGTAAAAATTTTTTATATACTTTGAAATGATTCATCTAGCTTGAAATAAATATGAGTTTGCTGTATTTAATTTGTCAAGTTAACATTTTGGTTGTCTTTCTTTCAGGACCTATGTGAACTTTGTGCTGATCGATCCTGTCACTGATATAATTCTGTCCAGAAGTGCAAACATTCAAACGTAAGTAACAATAACCCTACTGACTGCTCTATTTGTGTTCGCGGTGTTAAGATGGAGGAACTAGGAGGTGAGAAGCCTGTTTGAAGTTCAGTTGAATATTTACACAAGGTGGTTGTCTGCAGTTAGGGACCTTGTGGTTTTCATCACGTGAGACTCTCCTTGTTAATCCCCCTCTATCTGCCATTTAGCAGAGTTAGGCAGGATGAGAGAAGACGCCATCTTCTGGCTGACTGTATAACCACTGTGTCCTAGTTATTTCAATAGCCTAAATTTCTCAGTTTGGACCCAAATTACGATTTTATTATTGACTTTGTTTCCAGGGATATCACAATCGACCAGACCAACAAGATCCAATCAGGATTGGACAATAACGGTATTATTTACGAGAAGATCTATGCACCGAGTGTCTCTGCTCTAGCCACCCGTCCAATGAAGTCCTACGTCTGGTGGATGGATGACCCCTGGGCAGCTCTGATTGCCCTGGCGGCCATCATCATTCTCCTCTGTATCATCGGTATTATTGTCATCATCTTCACATGGTCCAGGTAAGTGCACCTTAAACTCCATGGTCAATCTTTCAGTTAAACTCACTTTCCAATAGGTCAATCTTTCAGTTAAACTCACTTTCCAATAGGTCAATCTTTCAGTTAAACTCACTTTCCAACAGGTCAATCTTTCAGTTAAACTCACTTTCCAACAATAAGTTTTGTGTTTTCAAATCTTTCCGAAGTGTAGTATTTTGTGCTCACCAGATTACATTTACTTTCAAAACTTCAACTGGTTATGGTTGTTGGCGTTGGCTGTAATGAAAGCTGTGTTTACCGGGAAGTATCCTCTACACCATGGAAGTGAAACCTCATTTAATGCGGCTCAACAAATTTGACTATCTTACAAATATCTGTTATTGGTTAAATATCGATCTTATTTAAAGTAACCTTTTTTAATCCAACTCAAACATTTATTTTTTTAATTTTTCAGATACACCAAGTACCAGCATCAGTTCCGAACTTTCTATGGCGCTGGAGCTTACGAACCCCAGCCAGAGTTCCAGGAACCACCTAGCTTCCTCAGAGAATATGAAACTCAGGTCAGTTAGAAATATGGAAATGAGTAATTTAAATTAAAACCCTAACTCACTTGTTGATCGAGATACTTATTGAAAAATGAGAATAAAGGAAACTAAGGAATTTACGGTAAGAAGTGATGTGCTATTCTGGTCTGCCTACAGGTTTGTGAACAGCTTTAAGTTCATGTTTGTTCGGACTTCACTGCAGTGTTTACTCTACCTGATTTCACATTCCTTTCGTCTGTGTCACTCCTCTGTATGACTACATCCTGGTCCTCAGATTCACCTTCAACACTTTGTAAACCAGCTTACAATGGAGCCAAAAATACAACAAGAAAATACTATTTCTTAATTAAAATTAATGTGAAAATTAAATCTAAAGCATGATGTTAAATATACACCTGAAAAATAACCAAGGTCGTTTTGTTATTATTCACTGATTGGTTAAATGCAGTGGGTGTTTGTATACCCTTAATTACATCTAATTTATACAGTTTTTTTTCTCCTCCACTCTTTCAGTCTCTGAACATGTATGTGCCACCAGATGAGGCTGTGCAGGAACAAGGGGAGATAAATATGATTTTTGAAGGTGATAATCCCCCAAAGATAGTCACTGATCCTGGAGTGTCGGCTGCTATCAACCCCATATACCAAGTCAGGTAAATATCCACTAA
>JARDVA010410524.1:0-16426 GCA_030265315.1 Mopalia swanii | reverse complement strand
TGTCGTTGAAACCTGACATACAACATGGCCAAAAGAAAATGAGGAAGGTAAGACGTCATTTAGGTCTAATTCTGATACAGATAATTGTCAACCAATGTTATAGAATGTATCGCTACTAACATTTGAATATCTAGCTTTGTTAAGATATGTTCACAGTTTATATATATAACTTATGATTTGGTTTGTCTTTTCCCCCCAGAACTATAATAACTCGGACAGATGTGACCGTGCAGACTTTCTGGAGAGAAGTAGTTGTCACAGCTGGCATATTGTCAACCATACCTCCTTCATTTTCCCTATGCGGGTGAGGGTATAGGTTACAACCTGAGTCAGCTTAATAACTAACTGTTAACAAACAAATAGTTGGTAGTTAGATTTCCGTTACAGTAACTCAACCATATATGTACGATTTGTTTCAAAGGTGGGAATAAAGCATGCAGCCAACTTTTGAAGCTGAGAGAGCGGCCATTCCACAACGTCATGGGGCTGTCAGACTCTTAATTCCACCAGGGCTGTAGATTGTTACCTCTTTCCACTTCAGTGATCGATTTAGCCTATATCACCGAATATGTATAGGCAGACTTCCGAACTGGTCCATATCCTTTGGAATTTCAAGATCCAAAGCAACAAGCCATTAGATGAATAAATTTAAAAATAAATAAATCTGGGAATAACTTTCTTCTCTTGCGTCATATGTGCTTTATAGATGCGCAACTCAGTGCGTATTTGTTATAATAAGGATAATAAGGAAGGTGTGTACGTTATCAAGTATTAATGGGTTATTACATAAATACTATTTTAGTACATGATAACGCACAAATCAACGTTATTATCTATTAATTCTGGCCCCGTCGTCCATGTGACGTAAGGGCTGTGGGTTATTGAGTACTCATGGGCGAAGAAAGCGGCGTTCGTGACGACACCGGTTGTCCGTGATGGTCGTGGTTCTGGGCATTGATTCCGTTATCTAGAAAAGGGGACGCAAGTCTTATATAACTGTATACGGAGAATGGATGCCTTGTGTCGGTGGTTTCAAAAAGAATGGATTTAATTAATTTATTGCTGACAATGGCGTTGTATGCACACTGTCATTGACCGAGTCGGATGTCAGTCATGTTATGAAATGACTTTGACGTTGAAAAAATGTGCCGCTACATCAATATGTAGAGTAAAAGTGTCTCCTAGGGTCTTAAAGAGCATCGATCGAGTTCTCTCCCATGAAAATGACAGTACAGATGGCGCTGCGCTGTGGCCATCCCGGCATTTGAGCTAGCATTTTGCTATTACATCATAACGAAGAGCTGTTACTTATCATGTCGTGGGAAGTGGATGGGACTCATCGCACAATTAAAAAAAAGGAGGGTTGACCCTAGTGTTGTCATGGGGTGGTGTGGGGCCATTGTGAGGGATATCTAGGCCATTTGACACATCGGTTCATTAAACGTACACAACCAGGCTACTGTATTTTTTCTTTCAATTTGTTTATTTAAAACAACTGGGAATGTGTTGTGCATTCACCGGAGCTGTTAAGTGGTGACGTCATGGTAACAACAGGTCAGATTAGAATCTGCCCCCTCTCCTCTGAATAGCTCGATTTATATTTTAGGACTTATTTAATATATATAAATGTAGTTTTTTAGGTTTCTACAACAACAACAAAAATGTAAGAAAATAGTATTAGCGGGAGTACGGTCTTTTCGATGGCGTTCGTCGATTACTTTGACTGCTTAACATATTTAAAGAACGAACCATCTTTAATAAACTCAATTCTTGCTCACTGTACAGTCTTCACAACCGACAGATCGCATGATACAATATTGCTTGCAACGTCAGATTATTCACGTGCTATTTTGCTCAGTGTTAAATATGATGATTATTCAAGCGATCCCTCGTATACCGAGACCACTTTACATTTAAATATATACTAGTCAAATATTCATCATCATAGTGATAAATGATGAGTCGATCGAGACCGACATATATAGTTCATGGGGATTAGTGTACAATATAATTATGAATCAAGACATGTAGTTCTAGATAATAAATTCTTGACTCAGATGAGTTTAAATCGTTGAATTAGTTGAACATTTTGTATTTTTCTAATGTTTTCCTGTCCAGTTTTAATCGTCTTGTATATTTCCAGGAAAGACCAATAAGCGACACGGTTACGATTTCCCCACAGGACACAGAAGCCATACTTTATCAAGGTAATGGTTCCAAGCTTTTTATTATACCGGTACCTAGTTCTATAATAACTTCCACATTTCCTTGCTGTCGTTTATTTGTCAGCTATAAACGTTATAACAACAGGCTGTCAGTTCTAAAAGGAAGATACACAGTGTATTCCATCGCGCCGTTAAATAAATCAAACCGGTCAGTCCCAGCCTCTCTCCCCAGGTGCTGTAGAACTCGTTCGACGTCCATTCGTCCTTGTTAGTCAAGTATCTGCTTTGTTTAGCGCAGATTGCAACTTTGGAATAAACCCGGGCCAATACATTCGCTGCAGGAATTCTCTTGACGAATGTCTATTCTTCGTCAGACTTACAGAAAAATCCAGCTAGGCCAACTTAAAAATGTGGAAATTTGTAATGTGCGTAACAATAACAATGATTTGAGAAATATTAATCTTGTTAGTAACTTCAAAAAGAACTGAATTGCTTCTCAGTTGTATACCAGTGTACTTATACAATTGTAATTTGTCTGATGTTGACCGCCCAATTTACGACAAATTAACGGATATTATAAAAAATACATGGTACTAGTTTGTGACCAAAGCGTCTATACTGTACATCATGGAGGCAAGACGACTGCAGTTGAATCAAACAGAGGTTCCCTGGACAGATTGATACAGTACCGCGAAAACTGTTTCGAAGCTGATTTTACCAGGAGAGACGATTTTGTATCTATATTGGTATTATTGCTGCTGTTATATATTTCAGGACGACCTGCGTCTTTTACGGTAAAGGTCAAGGTTACTAACCGGGATCTTAGAAGAAGAAGGGTAAGATATTTTGTTTGAAAAGTTATAGCCACATAGCCGTTCAGTAGGCCTATATTATTAAGTATAACCGTCCGCTGGTTTCAAGAAATATCCCCAAATCCCGATCAAAATTATGCATTTGGTTAAATGTTTGAATCATTGTCCTTGTTAAAACGAATATATTAAAACATTGGCCATTACATGATTACATCACAGTGATAATACCTCAGGTACGGATCCGTTTTGTTTATTGTTTTATTCATTGAATGATCCTGTTCTGCACACAGCAAGTTATGCTTAACTGTTTTTAATATTACATAACTCTGTCCCACTCAGGTGAGTTTGAGACATCCTGATATTCCCGGTATTCAGGTGAACATAACTTCAGATTGTTTACGGTAAGTGTCATTCCTTTCTGCCATTCAACTTTCTATCCGTTTATGCTCATCTTCGCGAGCCAAGGTTAAGACATGGGTGTATTGACCTTTGCACATTATAAACCACTATCGTGTTATCTGACTCGAATAAGGGCACATAGTCTTGTCAAATCTGGGGTTTTCGCCTAAAACTACCGGCCAATGAAATAAGCCGATTCAACGACAGTAGGAATGTACCACCGAGGGAAAATAATGACTGAAAGCAGTGCTCAAAATCAACTTATAAACATGACCAAGAGCAGGTTTTCTGCTCACAGTTTAAATACTATCCAAAGCCATTCCTTCTATTTCTTAGGGCCTCAGTTTGTAACGATCAAGTGCCATTTAACTTTTCAACGCAGACGGGCTGTAGGCCTACGCAAGGCATGGATGTAACACGGTGACGATTTTAATCAAATGTTGGAGTATGGAGATGCTTGAAAAGAACTATCAGAACAAATACACGTGACTGTTGTGCGATAGAGCGTCGTTGATAGGCTGGGGTCCGCGATTTTGGTTGTATGCTGCCAATATAAATCCATCTTCAGAGGCTAGACCAGAAAACAAAAAAAGCAATGAAATGTCGCATGGTATCCCCATAGCAGTACATGTATCTCACAAAGACCATTATAGCATACAAGAGAAACAAATATCTAAAGAACCGGTTAAGCGGGAAACTTCCCTCTGTACCAGATAGGTTGTAAATTAGTTGAACATATTGTATTTCTTCCCAGGTGCTAGTAATTAAGTTACGAGTCTTTGAACTTGGCTTTTCTTATCCTAGGAAGAAATTGCGTAAAATCTCCAAAACCTGTTACTTTTTAACTGGATATAAAACAAAAACGGTTGGTCGTAGCCACAAAAAAGACATACATTTTGAAGAAGACAATCCAGCCTTTTTAATAACGTTGTTTTCATATTTATTTCAGCAATAAATGTAACGGCGTGTCAAATTTGACGTCACGTTTTCATCTTTTTATAAATGACGTCAAAATTATGGGCAGTAGACAAAAACAGATTAAATGTTTGAAATCTACTGGCAATTCTACATCTAACAAGTATCGTTGTAAAGCCTTAATCTGAAGTTAGAGACGAACAAAGCTCTTTTGGTGACGTCATAGATGACTTTCTCAATTTGTACGCTTCCCTATGTTTAGCTCCAAACTTGAGAGCCCCATACACTTCTACGCCTGTGTCCAAAATGTCCATTTCAAACATTGAAAAGTTTAGCAGAACAAGCTCTTTTTACAAAACAGCGAAATTCAAGATGGCCGCCTAACCATGTGACGTATGAACAAAACAAAAAGAGATTTTTAAGTTAGGACCTAGGCATACTCTACACAAAATTTCTACTATCTAGCTAAAGCAATGTTTGCTGTAGAGCGGCTTTAAATTTGTCTGAATAATAATAATAATAATGAAAAAGAAAGAGAACGATTTCAATATGTGTGCAGAGCTAAAGCTACTGCACCCCTAATATTAATAAAACATAATAAAGGATTGTTTACTTCAATGCTGCTATTTGGTGTTATTACCCATAATTCAATACGTAACATTTAAATCGTTGGTGTCCGATTTGCATGATCGAAACTAATTTTAGCGACTCTTTTTAAATCCTGAAGGGCCCCTAAGGCTCAAAATGAACTAATTTTTTTATCACTTGGATAAAACGTTAGGTATTCAAACTATATGTTTGCGGAAAAAATGATTCAAAATTCAAATTTTTCTGAACGTTTTATATTACATTTTTATAAGACTTTCCAAGGTGGGATAGACAAAAAAATCCTAATCTAATCAAAAATTCTTAAAAATGGAAACTGTTTTCTAGTTCAAGGACTATTCTACTACGTCAACTAATCTATTGAGTTCTAAAGTCATTCCACTTCGAGAAATAAACATTGATGCAGTCTATTTTTTTTCTGTTGACAGTTACTCATTTTGCATGAGTATAAAACACACTGGTTGTTCAGATTTTGAAGTTCATTAAAATGTCAAAATTTATCACATAAAAGTCCATAGCGCTCAGATGACGTCAATGCAAAGTCAATATCTGTTGTGCCCACCAATTACCTGTAACACAGCACGGACCCGTCTTGGCATAGACATGATCAATCGACGAATATGGTTTTGCGAAATTCTCCTCCAGCCTTGCTCAAGAGTCTGCTGTAGTTTTTGCAGATTTTGCGGCGCTTGATATCGACTGCGCACGCGTCTATCCAAATCATCCCACAAATGCTCTATTGGGTTCAAATCTGGTGATTCGGACGGCCAGGGCAACACTGTTACGTTCTGGTTATTTAGAAACTCAACAGTAGCACGAGTTGTGTGCGGCCGAGTGTTGTCGTGCTGAAAAACTTCTCTACGGAGGTCCATTATGGGCAGCATGTGTGGTGTCAACACCTCATCTCGGCATCGAGCGGCGTTAAGGTTGCCAGGGATGTGAACCAGTTGAGTTTTTCGGACGCAGGATATGGCACCCCACATCATCACACTTCCTCCGCCGAAATTGTCGAACTCAAGGACGCATTTCCTTGCGAACCTCTCATTCCGGCGTCCGACGTGTACGACCATCTCTTCTCTGCAGATTGAATATGTATTCATCGCTAAACCAGACTCGCCTCCAATTTCGCAGGTTCCATTAAAATCAGACTTTATAACACTGTCTTACGGGCATTCCCCCCCCGGTAAAATTTACAAAATTTGTTGTAGCTTTCGAAGTTCAGCAAAAGCATGCCCCCGGATACGACGTGGAGAAGTGGTAAGTGACGAGGAGATTTACAACTATTTGCAAGAGAAATCGGCTATAACTTGGACAGAGTTGACCGACTGATTGCTTAGTTAAAGGGAAAGACAACTGTTTTTCGCCCTAAACTTATTAGCTTTATTGCATATTTTCAAACACAACCATCTGTATTGCACTTGCAATCGAATTAGCATAGCCGTTTAATTTAAAAAGCGGAACTGACGTCATTGTTCCAAAACACGGTCGTTATATCATCTACTCGTGGCTGACCCTTATTGCCTGCACTGGTGGATGCTTTCATATCAAGCCGAGAGTGAGGGCCCCGCCCCCAAGCGAAACAACAACAACAACAAACAACCGCTTGTACATATCAACCTGGTACTAAAACCCGTAGTTTTTAAAACCGCATGTCAGCTGAAAACATGCTAAACGTATGTGTTACTCAAAGAGCTATTCTGATATGTATACAACTGATTGCGCTTGGATGACCACGTTTGTGTAAAAGCCGTGTTGTTACAGATGCCTTCCTATTCATCCATAAGCAAACAAGCACACTGGTGAGTGGTGACCGATCGTGTTTTCGAACAGTAAACTAACTAATTAACGGCTATGCCTACTCGAATGTAAGTGCAATAAATATGTTTGTCTTTGAACATATGCAATAAAAACAATAAGTTTAAGTCGAAAAACAGTTGTCTGTCCCTTTAAGTAGGTGAGTGGGTGATTGGGCGAGTAAGTGCTGGATTGAGTGATTGCGTGAGTGAGTGAGTTTGTGTGTGGGTGTGTGGGCGAGAGGGTGAGTGTTTGATTGATTGTAGCAAACTCATTGAAATCGTGGCAAGCTTTTAAAAAGTCTTTAAACTTTTGCAGGTTGAATTCACAATAACACTTACAGTGACAGGCTGCCAAGGCCGACCGAGGTAAGCGTACGTGGATAGAACCACATCTCCGTAGCATCTTTAGCCCTGTCAATATTTTTCAGAAATATTTATTTCTACTTAAATAAAAACTATTTATTATTACCACATGCCATCTTTCTAATCCTCTATTTAAAAATCAAGACCAAGAATACCGTTATATCAAACTAACCAACATTAGACCTGTATGTTTGAATAATCTCGGGATACGGTTCCTTTCTGCTTATATCCAGGTTACGGATCAATTCCCCAGGTGTTCGCGGACGAAAAATATGGATTGATATCACCTCAAAGTGCCAATGTGACTGTGAACTGGGAACATCGGTAATTAATGATACTTTCTCTTTTTTTTCTGGTTAAAAAAAGAGCAAAATTCACCCTAAACATGTAAAAGTTTATATACAATGTTCATAAAATGGTGTTTAAATTCCCCCCATATGGAACTCCCATCCCGGGTAATCTAGTATTCGTTCATTCCAGAGCAATGACGAGAGATGTAGTCGCAACGGTCGTTATTCCTGTGGTGTGTGTCAGTGTAACAGCGAAGGGTTTGGACCTGAATGTTTCTGTGCCGTTGGAGATTACGGAGCAGAAGAAGGACTGGCTGCTTGTCAGGCTGATAAGAAAGTTTATTGTGCAAAGCGTCCTTTTACTAAATGCTTTTCTCCAATTACCTCCCTTGAGGCAAAAAGCCAAAAGACGTCTTTATATTTTCTTAAGATACAAACAAATTAAATACGGCTTATGATACTTACTAATCAACGACTTTCTTTTACTTACAAACCATTTTGTTTAAACCCGCTGAAAAAAGGATGGCTTAGTGGTTATAACGTGTGCGATTACTAATTCTACTTCGATGTACTGCTCACGGGATCGAATCCGTCTGTCGACTATCAGGTATATGAGTGAGTCCCAGATGTGGAACACTGTGAAGTGGACAATACGTAGGCTTATAAGAGAGTTACCCTTGACTACGATGTGAAAATCCTAAACAAACACACAAAAGGCTGGCCAAAAGAAGGTCCCTGTGAAGGAAGTCAATTAGGTCACGTCAATGGGAGCGTTTTAGAGCTGATTACCGTACCTATAATTAGCTGCCTAAAAACTTTATCGAGAATAAATCAAGGTCTGTGTGAAGATTTAGACTAGACACACACAGCCAATAGATGATTTTGATTGGATATTTAACGCAAACCCTATTTTGACAATCCTCGACAAAAGCGCACTTTTTGTCAGCGGGTGTAAGGAAAAGATTTGAATTTTACTAGCCGCTGATTAGTGGGAGTAGAGAAATGAGGGACTGTTTAGCATGTCGTATGCAGTATGTAAACATTGCATTATTTCATAACATTTCAACTTGCAAGTTAATATACAAGAAAGTAACGAAAGCTTAAAACCGCTTTTTGCAGTATAATGTATCCCTAAATTGCACATATAAAAACCTGTCCTCTTTGTTTCCAGAAGCTCTGGTGTTTGCTCAGGTCGCGGTGAGTGTAAATGTGGACAGTGCGTCTGCTCTAACACAACTAATGAGGTAAAGTATCTCTTGTCAATCAGTGTATCAATGGAATATTTAAACGAAGCATTATTTACACCTACTGACATATATGATACAAAACTTACTTAAAAACCTACATATTTAGTACATATATAGCTAATAAGTATGCCTACTTACAAATACATGTTAGTGCTAGATGTTAGAGGTGACATTATTTACATTGTTTTGTTAATTGTCCTTCTTTAATTTTCTTTTACTAAAGTCTTATTCCTAAAAGTGTTTGTACTATATAAGAGGAGTGTATTTCGTTAACTGTTTATGTAACATAATCTGGATATTATCTATATATGTCAATCACTTGCCATGTATAACTCAAGGGCGGCGAAAGCAAATCAAAAGTGAGAGGACTGGGGGGGGGGGGGGCGGTGTTAGGCTCGGTTGGGGCTGGAAACCCCCGCTCCCACCCCTCTGCCTCCGCCGTCCATGTAAATTCTCAAACGTAATCTAAATTTTTTTTTCAGCCTCGCTACCATTATTTTGGGATGTTCTGTCATTGCAATGATTACACGATGGTCAGCTCTGCGGAGGTATGGATAAACATTACATTCACGTCTGTCTGTTGTTTAAAATTAGTTTGGTCGTCATGGTATTAAATGGACTGGCATTAGAATATAGTAAACCAAAGCTTTTTGTATCAGTTCGATGGTCGGATATTCATATTGTTATGCTGCTATAGTTTCTCTACCTCGTAGCGCCCTCAATCAATCAATCAATCAATCTACGTCGTTGCTCTATATTCAAGATCCATGCGTACAATTCCTTGGACTTTCAATAATGTCCTTAGTCCGTCATACGGATAAAGACATTATGGTCAAATTCGTGTCATGGTGGTTTTACTTAACACTAGAGGCACGTTATTGTTTTCAACAGAGTAAAAAACACATTCCGTGGTTGTGTCAATGGTAGATCGTGTTTATAAATTAGCTACGTGCATAGCCGTCTAACAGCGGACATTTCCCAACAGCACTTCATTACACACCAAAAAATTCAATCACTCAATATTAATTGTAAGGCACAGGCTAGCATTCTTAACATTATTCGTGGACCTACCTACGGAGATTCCAACTCTAAGGAATCAACGAGCCATCTTGTCTGGTTTCAATTATTTCGGAAACCAGCTTTCAGCGCACAGTGATACTCGTCTCATCACAGCGTGGATGGACTTCACAATTGTAAACAACAACGCGTGTTTGAGCCATATCGCTTATTATAAAATGTGACCTTTTGGGGTAAAAACGTCTATAGTTTGGTTTCGGTTCGGTTGCATTTACTTGTTAAATGAATAGACTCGCCTGCATGTATAGATCAATAAACACTTCACATAAGCGCGTGTATAAATATTTTTTTTTTAAAACTAGGTCAAGTTCTATACACCCAACCGAGGATCGAGTCTTAATGTAACCAAAATTAAAAGATGTTATAGTCATTCAAACAGTCTCATGCTGGCACACCATCGTATAAGTGAAATAACCTGTGGTCAAATGTCAAGTCCAAATTAAACAAAATAAAACCAAGTTTTACAACATCAACTTTTACCCAAGAAATTATGGTGAATTGATCAAACGTTCACTACCCTCTCTCATATATATAACCTCCAAATTTGGAAATCCAATATCTATATATGTCTGACAAAGCCCAGATTCGACACGATTCCCGAACGTTTTCAACCTGCAAAATTTTCTGAACTAGAATCTGTTCAAACTAAAAAAGAGTTATCCCATAGTGAGAAAAATATTGCAGAATAAACTCGCCGCTATCCGCTTCGGACTGTTCCGACATGAATGTGACGGTTTATCAGTCATCTTTGTAATGCTGTTGATGCATATCTGAGGGATTATTATGATTTTCACCTATGACTCCAGCAGTCGCTACTGTTGGAAATATTTATGTATTTGATAATTTTCAACGTCAAAGTCATTGCAAAAAAGGAGTTTACATCAGTCTCTTTCATTTACACTGTCCGCACCGCGTAATCTCCATGCCTAGAATTAATTCACCTATCAACACTTTTAAAAGCGCCTACCCAAGACACGCATTGTCTATGGTAGTATATAAAACTTGCATGATTTTTCTTTGCTTGACTGCAACCCTGAAGTCAAGAACTATGTTTTTTAAATTTATATTTTCTTGGATAATTCAAGATTTTGATTCGGCAAATCTTAGAGTATTTTATTTCCGCACTTGATTGTGAATTGAATTTTGGCGAATGTATGGTGTTAACTTCTTTTAATAAAAATTCCGAAAATCAGGGGATAATCAGCGAAAAGATGGCGAAAACCTTAGAGCTAGAATCTCCGCATGAAATCTCGAGGTAGATCCGCAAATAACGTTTAGAATGCACAGGCTAGTTAACGTTTATAAGGGGATGCCACTCTACAGTTACCGAATGCGGTGCGGTCAGTGATTATCGCCCTCAATCTCATCAGCGAAAACTTGGCGTGCTTTCCAGTGTGAATTAGATATTTTTTTATGCTAATCAGTTAAATTTATGACCAAGACAGTATTTTGTTGAATAAATAAAAGATGTGCAATCACTTGACATGCCGGAGTTCAGTATTAACTAGAACAAGGAGAATATTGTATCGCCGACATCGACTTCCTTATTTCCGCTAGAGGGCGCCGTCCAGAAGCTATAAAAGGCAGCACAGATTGGCGCTCCACACACTCATCCCATATTTCTACATACTAGTCACCGCCAGGGTTAGCCTTGCTAACCAGCTACCTCAGCCAGGGCTACGCCATTTAGCTACACATAACCACACACTCCAACCCGTAATACCCACTACAACTAGCCACCGGCTGTCAAGGTTAGCCTCCTAACCATAGGCCTAAGCCAGGACTAGCCGTCACTCATCTATATAACCTCACTCATTTTGTACATATATATTTTCGTCGTAACTCGGCCTCAGACTTGAGTTGCGGTTCAATCGGCGTGTATTGCACGACTACAACATGGTGTTGAACTGGTTGTATCCTCGTCGATAGCAGAGGGATCAGGATTGCGGGAGCACGCCAAGTTTTTGTTTTTAATTGACTGGTTTGCTTTGTCTTATTTGAGTCTTGTCTCTCCGGCTCCTAAATCCAGACACGGTAATAGGTTCAATTGAATACCCGTTGTCGACTGTGCCATTGCCTAGTCAGTAACCTTGCCTGGATGTCGCTACCAAGTAAACTTGCACAAGGTTATTTTGTTAATATCGGTTAAATGACGCTTCGGCCAAAATGGTCCGCTACAAATGGTGGCAGCAGTGGGATTGCCAACATGTGGGATTCAAAGGAAAGACAACTCCGCCCTGAGATTTGTTCTACAGTTGGCCTAGACACAGTAGATGAGTCGAGCCGGTATAGGAGAATCGCCAAGAGAAACCTTTATGGTGGTCAGTCGATCCGACCACTTTGAGGAAAGTCTAAATGACATGGCAGTGGCACGGCTCGACGAAATGATTCATACACCTACACCAGGATCTCCGACAATTGCAGCCTCCACCTTACAGGCGGCTAACCAGGAACCAGTAAACAGAGGTGGTCCAGGTGAAGAGATGCAGCCTATTCGAGATCTCAGACTTCAGGTGGAAGGCCTCAGAGTATGTATGTCGACGATGATGACGCATATGCATATTCTGGTAGAAATGGCCGCTGTAAGTATTTTAATAATAATCTAGCTCAAAATAGTAACTTTGGTACATTCATCCTCTTATTATACATGCAGCATGTTAGATATCTTATCTGTGGTTGACCTTGTTTATTTAACTACTTTATACTGGTATATAGCTTTTACCTCTCCTATTTCTTCTTTAGTCATTTTACACCTGATGACGATACGAGCATATGTATCGAAACGTTGTGTTCTATCACAAAACAAGAAGTCGTTATCCAGAAATTGTATAATTATGTTACCCCACTTCTAAATGTCGTTCAAAACTTCTAAACAATAAACACTTGGATAACTCAGTCATATGATGAATGTAAATCCATGCGAGTTACCTCCCGTGAAAGGAATCACTCTACATCAGAGATTATTTACTGCACAAAAATGGCTGATAGATGCTCAGACAGGTACTTGGCTGTAGGCCTCAGACGTTCAGCAGAACAGGTACTGACGAGCATTAAATGTGAATCAGGTAACACAGGTCTCAACACTCTTAAATCTGCAATGGAAGGACGCTTCGCCCCACCTAACCAAATGGATTTGTATAAGGCACAGCTGAAGTCAAGGTATAGGGAGCGTGGTGAAAATCTCCCAGGCCTACCTCAAGCTCTGCCCAGATGGACACAGTTAGCATATCCAGTTTCAGTAGGGTCGGGGCAGGATACCTTGGCAAATGACCAGTTTCTTGAAGCGATAGGCGAGGACATTCAGTTTCGAGTGTGGCCGACACATCCTAAAACTTTGGATGCAGCGATTCACTCAGCTGTCGAACTAGAGGATGTCAAGACTTCTCAACTCAAGAAAATCTGGCCCACTGCAAACGCTGCTGCTCCGGAGAATGTAACAATCCTTACTACGCCGCCCAGAACAGGGAATAATATGGATAAATGGAGGGAGGGGATAAAACAAGATTATGGCAAAAATGTTGTTGGAAAACAGAACATCCTCTGAAAGCAGACTACTCCCGGAAAATACAAATCAACTACCGCGACGAGGGAAATATAACAATCACATAGAAGAAACGAAGTTTGTTGGACCTGTGGTAAGCCAGGTCATTTTAGAACCCAGTGTCCTAATATCCGCAACACCGACACTCCGACTGTAGCTCATCCCCGCACATCAGGTTAACTCAAATGGTGAAGCAGGCCTATATTTGCATCTACATATTTGCTGGATTAGGATGTGGTGCTGCGTTGATACAGGGGCTTCGATATACTACTGAACGGACGTCTACGTGAGTACCTTCCATGAGGATGGCCGATGGAACCCTGATGCCTGGCAGGGGCGAAGCTGGTTTCTGCTGGTTTCTCTACGTTTTCTGAATTTATCTTCTCAGCCAGTCGTAGTTAGGGCTTGACTGCGTGATAGCTTCGCAGTAGTAAATAACCCAGATAAGGCTGGTGAATGAGTGAACACCACCACCACATACATTAATATTATAGGGTCAGCATTTCCAAAACATTTCCAGGATTTGAAAGTGAACGGCATGACTGACCAAAGTACATCAAAGCAACTCGATATATAGAGATGTAAGTGTGGAGAGCGAAGTAGTTTGACCCCAGAGGTTAACATGGAGATCAATCAGGTCAAAATTATATTTTGACACAAGGTCCAAAAGCTATCAAAGGTAGCACAGATCGACGATCGACACACTCAGAGATAGCTGTATTGATCGGGTCCAGGACTTGGTAGTCCGTTGGACTTAAAAAGGGTTACAGTTGGAGCAGACTTGTAATAAGTGTGTGGGCTTACACACGGTTTATATTATTAAGGGTAAAGAAACTTCCTCAGTCAGACCAGGTCTTGGTTACATTTGACCCTGACACTGGTCCTAGCTGCGGTCGTCACTCAGCCGGTCTTATATTGGGCCTTCCTGGTCTGCTAATCCGCATACATTATGCAGGAGTGAACCCCAACCTTCAGTGCGTGGACATTCCCTTAATTTTCGGAACATTGTAGATTACTAGAATATATTTTTTTGTTTGTTTATGGTAGACTGGTTTGCTCTGTCTTTTTTGAGACTTGTCTTTCCGGCTCCTTAATACAGACACGACGACAGGTTTAATTGAAAACCTCTTGAATACCTCTCGGCTGCGCCAGTGCCAAGTCAGTAACCTTTCTAACGCCGCTTAGTTTAATAAAAACGCTTAGTGTAATAACGCTGCTAACGCAGCGATGCAATTCGTTATGTTTGCAAGTGACAAGAGACGCAGCATATCCGGTAAGGGAGAATCCAGTGTCTCGATCCAATGACGTAAATATAGGTCATTGTCTCGTGTGATTTCATCAGCCCCCCTAGCGTCTGAATGGAGCATCCGATTTTCTAAATCCATATGAGGCTAACTGAGTAATTTGAGTAAGCCTGCTATGTGGCTAACTTTGTATGCCGATGCGAGAAAATAAGTCAAGACGAATGAAATTTGAGTTACACAACAAGCCGATAGTCCCATAGCATACACGATTTAATGGAAATACGCTGTTGGAATGTCTTCAAGTGACATAGCATAAAGCACTTACATACATAGCATACACGATTTAATGGAAATATACGGTTAGAATGTCATTAGGTGACATAGCATAAAGCCTTACATACATAGACTTTTGGCGGAGATCCCCTTCCCTAGCTTGTCAAAGCTCTAAGCCAATATAGAGCGCACACACGTTCGCACACACACCATATCTCGCACACACGCGCATACATTTTTTGTTATATTGGCGAGCATACATATATAACAGGCCTCATTTCTCCTCTTCAAGCAATTTTTTCAAAGTACCTAACGATAGCCATAACAACATATATTTCCAGCTTCTGAGTAGATTAACTAACTAATAACATTTCATCGTACAGATTCTAGCAGACAGCAGTTATCGATCTTGGGAACGAAACTCACGGACAGATTCTCCACTCAAACCGTCCCGATACATTCAACAATGCGGAAGTCGAAACGATTTAATTAATCGTTGGTCGAAATCGGATTTCCATGTACTTTACAAATATATTTTACATATTCCATTCATACATTGGGATGGGGATTGATTGATGATTCATTCATTCATTCATTACTAGATTGATTCATTGATTCGTTATGTAGCGGACCATGCAGTTCGACCGGGACGTCATCTAATCCGATTTGACCAAAATAACCTTGTGTAGGCCTATACGTATACTTGGTAGCGAGATCCAGACAAGATTTGTAACGCCGCTTAGTGTAATAAAAACGCTTAGTGTAATAATTATTACATTAGGATAATAAGGGACAATTAGGGGACGAAAGAGTTAATTGGTTAATTACAGGGCAGATTGTATAGATAAAAGGGATAATTTGGTGATTAAAGAGTTATTTGGGTTCCAAAGAAAAATAAGATACTTGTAGGGTGTTTTATATGCATGGAAAAGTAGGAAAAGCCAAACAAGGTAAATATATTAGGTTATGTCGGTGACTGTATATTTTAATAGTTTTTTAAATCCTGTAAACAATCTCTGTCCTTACGTTGTATGAATGTCTATATTTGTACTGTCCGACCATGTTATTGGTACTCCAATGTACCTCTCGTGCCACCCTAGGTGGTCATTTAAACGAATAAATCAATCTGAATCTGTGTCAAATTTTGGGGAACAACTTACTTGCATGTATAGTTATTGACAATTGTCTATCCAGGTTCGGACAGAGGTGTATGCCATTGTGGGAGGTGCTTTTGTAACACTGGATACCGGGGCCAAGCGTGCGAACTGACAACGGATAACAGCACATGTCTATCAAGGAATGGGGTAGTGTATCCATTACTGATACAGACCTGTGTGAACTCAGCACGAACCATTTAGAGTCTTGATATTTGTGATTAAGAATTATATCAGAATCAGAATAAATATATATGTATATACTAGTATATCGAATCCTTTGTGCCTTTAACTATTGCATATTCATCATTTAAGAAATCCTAACCGTTTGAGGAGCAGAACTCTAAAACTATAAAGCCAATCTTTATGACACTTGGTAGGCACATTAACCATTAACTGTAGTTGTGCCTTTAGCTATTACGGATTCATCATTTTAAAAATCACACCATCTGTCTGACCGTTTGTCTGGATGGCTCCAATCCGTTTCCGGAGCAGAACTCGAAAACTATAAAGCCAATCTTTATGAAACTTGGTAGGCACATTA